>QRDG01000324.1:1289072-1556907 GCA_012064385.1 Puccinellia tenuiflora | reverse complement strand
CTGTTGGCGCCGAAGCGCTGAGCTTTCGCTCAGAAAAACCTTCACACAACGTCCGCACAAACAACCCGCCCACTAACTCCGAGTATGATCTCCACGACACGATCTGGGAGTTGCCGCCACCAACACCAGGACCCCCGTCGCCCCCGCTCCTCGCCATCCACACATCCAAAGAACGATGCCATCACCACCGCCACGACGCTCGCCATAGAGCCGCTCGTGAGGTCCACCTTCCAGGGCCGCCGCCCCGGCGTCCGCGACCACAACCCAAGGCACCAACAAGTCATAGGGTCAACATGGCGGAAGAGTGAGGTCGGTGAGAAAGCTAGGTCCGCAAAGGTAACATCAGCAACCGATAGAAGGAGACCACCGTCCTCAACCGCCCGCGGCGGTCGCCGACCGGACGCAGCAGCAGGGCCGGTCAGGCCCAGATCAGCCCAGCAGGCCCAGATCAGGCCCGAACAGCCCCGCCGCCGCGCTGCAGTGTCCCGGTCGCTATTGTCACCCTGCAAAGAGCATCCGGGGCCAAAGAGACCAGATCGGGCCCCACGGGCCCAGATTTGGATCGGGAAACCCTAGTCATGGCCATCATAGGGGCTACACCCACGACTGCCTCCGTGCTGTCCTCACCACCGTCAACGTGAAGCCACCGCCACCATCGCCGTCGTCCGGAGACCCGCCGCCATGACCCTTGTTGGGCGGCCATCAAGAAGAAGCCGCTGCCCCGCCACCAGAAGACGCCGCCAGAGGACGCCGCCACCATGGAGCGCGCATGAGACACCACCGAGCCGCCACGCCGCCGCCAGCCACGCCGACACGCCCCCGGTCGAGCTCGCCGCCTGACAAGAACACCCCGGCCCGAGCCGCGACCGCCGCGAGGGGGGAAGAAGGCCCCGCCGCCGCCAGCGCCCGGGCCTAGCCCGGCGACACCAACCGGCGGCGGCGAGGCGGGCGAGGGATAGGAGAGGGGGCCAGGCGGCGCAGGATTTGGGGGCTCCCTCCCGCCACCCATGGGAGCGACGCGAGGGAGGGGAAGGAGGGGTCCTTCCTTTTCCACTCGCTATTGCTGCCAGTTCCTCTTTCAATCGAGACAAAACGGGAGGCTTCTGTTCTTATGATTGATGGAGGTTGTTATTTTTTCTGTTGTTGATGATAGGCACTAGTAGGAAACACCCATATAGGCCCTGTTCGGTTGAGCCATTAGGCCCGGTTCACGAACCGGGACTAGCGAATCGGGACTAATGCTAGTCCCGGTTCGGCCACGAACCGGGCCTAATGGGGTACCACGTGGCCTGTTCTGGAGCGAGGAGGGGGGAGGAGCTTTAGTCCCGGTTCGTAATACGGATCGGGACTGATGTCCTGTCAGATATTTCACAATTTCCAGAAATTCCAGAAAATGGTATAAATTTGTAAAATCAATAATTTTTATTCTGTAATTCATAAAAATATGAATAAAATATCAAAATGTTCAGAAAAATAAGAACTATTTGATTATGTCAAATGCATGCATGTTTAAAAAACTTAAATTCAATGTTGTTTCGAACTACAAAAATGTCACTACTAGTTAAATATGGGGAACCACTATTACACATCATCATCATGAATATATTACACACATCTCATTCGTCGTGCTTTGGTCAAACATATTACAAACTGTACATGTGCACACACGAGTTTCATGCATATATACATATCTTTTACACTCACCCTATCACTTCAACATTCCGATAGTATTCCCCATTCGGAGCTAAGAACTCTGCATCTAAGAATCCCGCAATTTCCTGTTGAATTGCTCGTATGCGATCATGTGGTAGAAGACCGTCCCGCAACTGTTCGATCTAATTTAAAGAAAGGGTCAATATATATGAATGAAACTAAACACAATTGATGGCAATAAACTAAAATTGTGAATATTGTTTATGCACTTCAAGTTGTTCTAAGTCTGGCGAATGAACTCACAAACATAGTATCCACATAAATTATTCCCCATTTCCTACCTGAAAGAACAAGCTATGCCCGGATGTCGCCTAGAGGGGGGGGGGGGTGAATAGGCGATTAAAACTTTTTCTAATTAGGGGCTTGATAATTGCGGAATAAAACTATGTGTTTAAAATAACAAGCAAACAACCTAATTACTAGGCTCACCTATATGCACCAACAACTTATGCTAAGCAAGGCAAGCAACAAGGTGATAGCAAGATATAAACTTCAAGCACGAAGGCTATCACAAAGTAAAGTGCATAAGTAAAAGCTCGGGTGTAGAAATAACCGAGGCACGCAGAGACGAGGATGTATTCCCGAGTTCCTCCTTTTTAAGGGAGTACGTCTCGTTGGAGGGGTGTGAGCTCGCCACAAGAGGCCTACTCAAGATGTCACAAATGCCTCACCCTATTCTTCGATGAACCTCACCCAAGAGATTGGTTCACCTTCCACTATCGGAATCCTTCGAAGCGGATTCCGGAGCCCTTTTACAACTTCCTTGGGGCACACACCCACAACTCAATTGGGGGCTCCCAAACGTGCCGAAGCTTCACAACTCGAAGTCTTCGCGGCACCTCTCAAACCGTCTAGGGTACACAATGCACCCAAGAGGCACAAAGCTCTTGGGAACACAATGCACCCAAGAGTAACAAGCTTCTCAATGTCGATCTTCACGTATCACCGTAGGGAGAGCAACCCGATGCAACTAATGCAAGAGGCAAGAACACACAAAGTGGTCAAGTCCTTCACTCTCAAATTCCAACCAAGCAACAAATGCTTTGGGGGGGAATAAGAGAGGAAGAACAAAGGGGATGAACACAAAGCAACCCCAAAATCTAGATCCACTAGGTTCCCCTCACTTATAGGAGATTTTGATTGGTGGAACGGTAGATCTAGATCTCCTCTCTTGAATCCCTAAGTTTGGGCAAGAATCATTGGAGGGATTGAGAGGAATCAAGCTCACAAGGATGTGCAACAATGGAGGAGAGAGAGCTTGAAGAGATTCAAAGATTGGAAGAAGTGTTATAAAAGCAAAAGGTAAGAAGGGCACATAAAAAGATGCCCAGGGAATCTGGCCGTTGGGCACAGAATCCCGCAGGGCCGGTAGTACCGGCTGAAAGAACAACTATGCCCGAGATGTCGCCTAGAGGGGGGGGGGGTGAATAGGCGATTAAAACTTTTTCTAAATAGGTTCTAGATAATTGCGGAATAAAACTAGGTGTTTAAATTAACAAGCCAACAACCTAATATTCTAGGTTCACCTATGTGCACCAACAACTTATGCTAAGCAATTCAGGCAACAAGGTGATAACAAGATATGAACTTCAAGCACGAAGGCTATCACAATGTAAATTGCATAAGTAAAGCTCGGGTATAGAAATAACCGAGGCACGCAGAGACGAGGATGTATTCCCGAGTTCCTCCTTGTTAAGGGAGTATGTCTCGTTGGAGGGGTGTGAGCTCACCACAAGAAGCCTACTCAAGATGCCACAAAGGCCTCACCCTATTCTCCGATGAACCTCACCAAGGGATTGGTTCACCTTCCACTATCGGAATCCTTCGGGGCGGATTCCGGAGCCCTTTACAACTTCTCTTGGGGCACACACCCACAACTCAATTGGGGGCTCCCAAACTCGTGCCGAAGCTTCACAACTCGAAGTCTTCGTGGCACCTCCAACCGTCTAGGGTACACGATGCACCCAAGAGGCAACAAGCTCTTGGGAACACAATGCACCCAAGAGTAACAAGCTCTTCAACCTTCAACTTCACGTATCACCGTGGAGAGAGCAACCCGATGCAACTAATGCAAGAGGCAAGAACACACGAAGTGGTCAAGTCCTTCACTCTCAAATTCCAACCAAGCAACAAATGCTATGGAGGGAATAAGAGAGGAAGAACAAAGGGGATGAACACAAAGCAACCCCAAAATCTAGATCCACAAGTTTCCCTCACTTAGAGGGGATTTTGATTGGTGGAATGGTAGATCTAGATCTCCTCTCTTGAAACCCTAAATTTGGGCAAGAATCATTGGAGGGGAAGAGAGGAATCAAGCTCACAAGGATTAGAGCAAAGGGAAAGAGCAAGAACAGGTGAGCAAGGTGTGTAACCAGGTTTTGGAGGGGGGGGGGGGAGGAGGCTTTTTATAGCCTCCCCCAAAAACTAGCCGTTGGACCCTGTCCAGGCCGGAGACTCCGGAGTAAGTGACCGGAGACTCCGGCCTGCTGGGTCATCGGGGAGGCCGGAGATTCCGGTCCTTGGGGCCGGAGACTCCGGGCACCCTCCGGGGTAGCTCCGGACCCCTATCCAGAGGCGCACCACACAGATGCAAAGAGCGGAGAGAAAACTTGGGGCCGGAGATTCCGGGTCCCTTGGGCCGGAGACTCCGGTGGGCCGGAGACTCCGGTCCATCTCCGGGGTACATCCGGACCCCTGTCCAGAAGCGCACCACAGCAGACAAACGGCAGCGAAAATCACAGGCCGGAGACTCCGGGTCCTTGGGGGCGGAGACTCCGGTGTGACCGGAGACTCCGGACCCTCTCCGGGGTAGATCCAAACAGAGAAAACCAGAACTGCCATAACTTTTGCAAATGAAGTCCGAATCGAGTGAATCCAATTTTGTTGGAAAGAGGACGACAAGAGCTTACCCTACAAAAACTGAAAAATATGAAAACAAGCAAAGGAGATTGTGCGGAGGGTTGGAAGGGTGAAACCTTCCACACGGAAGAACCGGCAAAATCTCCAAAACCGAAAATGCACAAGCTTTTCATCAAGACTCCGTTTTCTATGATCTTGGGCTTGTTCCGAAGATAATCACAAGCCCTACAAGATCATGCATATACACATCATAGTCTATCATGTGAGGAGGAAAATATAAGGAGAGAGTTTGACCACAATACCAAAACTGGTAAAACCTCCAATACCAAAAACGCAAGAAGATATTCATTAAATCCGTTTTTGGTGAACTAGAGCTTGGTATGGAGATGAACACAAGCTCTAAATTCTCACATGGATAAAAGCCAAATAAGAACCAATAAAGATGATAGCATAGATGCAAAGGATTGAGCTCTCCATGAACGATACGATCACGATACTCGGTCGAGAGCCCCTCTTGATAGTACGGCTATCTATCCTATAACCCGGTCTCTCACTAAAAACCATGAGACCGGTAAAATAGAAACCCTAGCAAGATCATACCTTTGCCTTGCGCATAAATCCACTTGAGGTCGATGAGGACGATCTTCATCTCCTCAAGATGCACCACCTTCCTCGAATGCGCTTCGCTTGGTGAAAGTTCACAAGAGGCTCCCCCAAACACCAAGATGGGAGAAGCACCTCTTCGGCATATCTTCACTTGGCCTTTATCTTGATGACGAACACCTTGGCCTTGATCAACAAATGTTCTTCTTCCCTTAACCTTGACTCCAACAAATGGAGAACAAGCAAGACCTTGACTCCAACAAATGGAGACAAGCAAGCTAATGGACACCTACAAATATAGCTCAATGCAAATATTAGTCCATAGAGATTGTCATTAATTACCAAAACCATGCATGGGATCAACCATGCACTTTCACTACCTCAAGCACTTTACGAGAACAGAGTTCAATCAAAATAGTAATAAAGCATGGTAATGGTATTGAAACTAGAATCAAATAGATGCGCGGATCTAGCTAGTAGTACTTACATTTATTGGTTCAAATGTAAACTCTGGCGCCCAAATACCCCTAGCCCTGACGGTGAATCGTTTCCAAGCCTTGCCCGACAAAGAAAATGAATAAAGGAGTTATATATTAATTACTTGCTATCAGTAAATGAACGGAAAGTTGCCGATATAGTGTCATAATGATTGAAATTACCTCTAGAGGCATTTCTGCATGTCCTCCCACTCCTCAAGGGGTTTGCGTCTCGAGTCCATGACTTGTACTACTCCTTTGTCCGGTTTAATGATTAGTAGAATAAAGTGGAAGCTGCGCATGCATAAGTCATCAATTATACACTTAACATCGAGAAAGCGAAATAGAATGTGTACAAGACAGTAACACTCACTTGAAGTTGTAAGGAAATAGTATTTCTCTTTAGGTTTCGGAAAACCTTAACGCCTTTACTAGGTTATTCTCTGTGTCGATGCAAAAATCTCCGAGACTTGTTTCATGAAAGAAATTTGGATCAATGAACCCAATGTCATAGATTTGTCCTCTTCTGCATTGGAGAATCGTCATTCTGCATAATTAATATAGTGACGAATGTAAGATTATAAATGCAATGAACGAGGTGAGCTAGCTAGAGACTTAATTACAGAAATAATACTTAAAGACAATAGGCACTGATGATAGCTTTGTCAAGGGCGTCTTGTTGGTATAACTGAAATAATTTACAAAATTCAATCATTACCACGCCATCTTCATGCCCGTAATGCTCGTTTTTATATCCCACGTGGATCCAGTTTACCCCTTCCTTTGAGGCTTGCATGTACCACTTATGCAATCTTCACATTTTTGTTGGTAGACTGTTGACTAACTCAGGTTTGATGAGAGGATACCCGTGCCGGTATTTGTATGCTGGAACTACTGGAACTACCGGCTGGAACTCTTGTAATTGGTCTAAGTACTGAGGAATAGACATGCCCTGAGCAGAGGCTGCTTCTCTGTACATTGCAACAAACTCAAGATTGATGTCGACCGCTGCTTATTTGCCTCAACTGACTTGCGAATAGAGCGCTCATAGTCTGGTGTCAGCCTTGGCGGGGGTTGTTCAAGGGTCTTCAGCATTTTGAAGACCCTGGCTTTTTCTTCTGGGGTGACGGGGAACTCTGGCGCTTTCATTTTCTTCATCTTCAAGTTAGCAAACCACTGTTTCGTTTCGGTATTTTTGATCGCTTTATTTTCCTCCTCCGTATAGTCGTAAGGTCTCTTGGGAAGATTCTTATGAGGTACTTTTGGTAGGGGTGACCTTTTACGTTTCGGTGATCGGTTACCACTCCTTGTAGTACCAGCGGAGGTACGCTGAGCCTGAGTGCGCGGAGACGACTGACGCGGCGGCGGAGACGGCTGCGCTGAAGACTGGTGAGGCGGTGGAGACGGCGCCTAAGGCGGCAGCGGCGAAGAGGACTGTTGTGCTGAAGACTGGTGAGGCGGTGGTGGTAGCGAAGAGGACTGTTGCGCTGGAGACTGGTGAGTCGGCGGCAAAGATGGATTGCTACTCTGAGGAGTCGATGGCCTTGGCGGCCAGTTTGGAAGCACGATGAATTACTTTGGCTATAGAATGGTCCCTTTTCTGGCTTCTCCAAGTTCAACCACCTCCCCATCTTCACCTGCAGGGTGTTCCAGCTTTAGCTCCTCAAATTCTTTACTCACTTCATCCACCCCGACAACAGTGTAGCCCTGTGGAATCGGGGAGCAATGGAAAGTTGGTTTAGGTCCAATTGGTACGGCATAGCCGACCGCCACCATCATGGTTAAGTTAAAAACTTTCACATGTAGCTCACAAGGTGTGCTCTCCGTAATATCATCCACTGGATAGCGACGAAGAGGAGCCATCGTCAGTGGATCATCATTAGCCTGGAGCGTGGTGGAAACCACGCTGCTTTTCCGATTCGATGGGGCGGTACTATCGAGTGCAGCTTCTACAGTGTGCCGCTGAGATTGGCTGGCAGTGCCTTGCTGGCTAAGTGCGTCAATTTGATCCTGCTGCCTTGTTTCTTCTATATTACGCAGCCGGTCTGCAGCAGCGCGTGCTTCCATTGCCTCCCTTTCCTTTCTCCTCTGATGACTTCTATCAGGATATTTCTTCCTGTCCTCGGGAAACCCAATTGACCACGGCTTGGAGCCTTCTGTGCCTTGTGTTCGTCCTTTGTGTTCTTCATTCCCAAGGACGCGTGCGAGCTCATCCTTCTCTCTATCGGGACGGAACCGTCCCTCTTCAACATCCTTTACTGCGTTTCTAATGTCTTCGATGGGTAGTAGGGGATTATCTTTGTGTCTTCTATTATATATGCACTTCACTTCTGCGTCCAATGTGCCCCCATGTCCGTAAAACCAATTTCTTGCCCGTTCGACCCATGTGCATGGCTCTGGAGTGATCCCTTTAGCTAGAAAGTCGGCCTCAAGTTTCTCCCACTTAGGCATGGCAAAGGCGTAGCCACCAGGCCACATAGTATGGTGGTACTTCTTTTTAGCAGCATTTGTCTTATTTGTTTCAGACTTTATCTGAGCTTCCTCCGATTTCTTGTACGCCACAAATTCGTCCCAATAGTCTTTTATCTTCTCATACTCGTGATCGAAATCCGGGAGTCTTATCTTTCAAGATAAAGTCGGTGTGCAATTTTTTCTTCCATTTGTTGAATAGCTCGGCCATCTTCTTAAAAGTCCACTGCTTGACTTTTTCTCTAGGGCAACTTTTTTTCTCTCTATATCCTCCTCATTTGGCTCCTCCTCATCTGGATCCACCTCTGGCGCCGGTAGGGTAAAATGAACCATGACCTTTTTCCAAAGGTTTTCTTTGTCTAAGGTGCCAACATATCTAACTCCTCCCGCCCTTGGCTTATTCCATTCTCGAACGGTGATCGGGATGTAGTCCCTAACAACAACTCCGCATTGCTTCACAAACTTTTGTTTAACATTAGTGGGAGCAATCGGTTGGCCGTCTTGAGCGACTTATTCGATCCTGTACCTTGCATGGTCATCCAACTTTTTGGTTGGGCCTTGATACGTCGCAAACGTATCTACTTTTCCAAACACTTTTGCTATTGTTTTGCCTCTGATTATTAATAAATTTGTTTGGAACTAACCCGAACTGACGCTGTTTTCAGCAGAATTGCATTTGGTGTCTTTCTTTTGTGCAGGATTCAGAAGTTTGCGGAAAATTCCAGAAAAATCAGAAAAAGTGTTTTTGTGGGAAAAGAGCCACGGAGCCAGAAGACCGCGAGGGGGGGGGGGGCACCCCAGGAGTAGGGGCGGGTCCCACCCGCGGGTGGGGTCCAGGCCGTGGCAGGGGGCCGGCCCTGCCCCTGGGACCTCGCCTCTCGGCCTCCCTTCGCTTATAAGCCCCCTTTCGACCTAAAAACGCGAGCCCCGAAAACTTTTTCTAGAAACCTTACGGAGCTCCGCCGCCATCACGAACCCTAAATTCGGGGTCCAGGATCGCTGTTCCGGCACCCTGCCGGAGTGGAGATCGCCGCCATCGTTGTAACAGCCCTAACTTGGTTATGAAAAATACGAAGAATTTTTCCAATTTTGCTTCCTTGTTTGAATCATAGCATCCCTATGCATTTGTCATTCCTAACAATGCCATTGTTTTGGAAACACATTGAAATGGGAAGCCAGCCTTCCCCAATCCTCCACCTAAGGTAATGTCAACTTAGCAAACCCACTCCTCCTTGGACTTCCAAATGTTTTAGGAAGTTCCAAGCTTGATCTCTGAAACCTTTTTCTCAACTTCAAATTTTGGTTAAATGAGAAAATGGAGTTAAGAATTGAATTTGGCTGAAAATTCAATTCTTGTCTTTGGAACCTAGTTGAACCTCACCCAACCTTCAAACTAAGTTCATGGAGTGCTTCATTATTATGTTGGGAGCCACCATGTTTGATTTCACTATTTTGGAAATGGTTAATTGCTCCAATTAAAGGCTTTTTGCTTTTATCGAAAATAACTAAATCTAAACCCCTTTGAACAAAGGTTGGTCAAAACATTTTATTTGGCATCACCAATTTTTGTGGTGTTGCTGAGAGTTAATTCTAGCCTATATGATTTTTCCTGGAATTTTCAAAAATGGCCTGGTGCCCTTTAAAATTGCTTTAAACTGCTTCAGGACCAAAGTGCAATTTGTTTTAAAAGTTCTAGGGACCTTTTCGCGAATCTTTTTCCCTCTCACCTCTCCATTGTGGCAATGGCACTGGCGCCATGCCCGAATGCCGGCCGAGCTGCCCTTGCCGCCGTGGCCTGTGGGCGTTTAGAAGGGGACCGCGTCGCCCACCTGCTCCCCCTTCTTTCTCCTTTTTCTCTGGATCGAGATCGACGAGCAGTGAGCTTCCGCGCCCGACGCCGCCCGCGGCCGCTCGCCGCTGCATCGCTGTCAAGCGGGGCTGTCCCGAGCTAATCTACGTCGGCAGGACACCTCCCCGCATCCTCCTCTCCCTCCTGGTGCTTTCAATCGAGCCGGGACCGACCGGATCGACACCAGTGACCTCGGCACAGCCCGCACCCGGCCGTGCTCCGCCGGCTCCGATTCCGGCGACCTCGGTTCTTCCTCGCCGTCGCCGACCACGCAACCGAGCTCACGGGTGAGCTAGCTCACTTTTGCCTTCTTCCGCGCCCCCTCCCCTTCTCCCTCTCTTCGCCGGTGTCCACCGCCGCCGTCCGTTGCCGTCCACCGCACCCACGCGCGCCCGGCCTGGCCCCCTCCCGGCCTGACCGGCCACGAGGCCGGGGCCTCTCGGGTTGTGGCCCGGCCATATGGCCGGCAGGTGGCCGGGGCCTCTCGGGTTGTGGCCCGGCCATATGACCGGCCTGCACCCCGGCCTGGCCGGCCTGCCAGGGAAGGTTTTTCCCTTTTTGGAAATAAAACCAAGTTAAATAATTGATATCTCGTTGTATAATGATCCAAAAATTGCAAATTAAATACCAAATTGATCATCAAGACATACTCTACAATATAGAATCATTGAAATGATCTTTTGGGACTTTTTATCTTGTTGTTGTTAAGAATTCCTAAAATGGATTAAATAGTGCCAAATTAGAAAAATTCGTAACTTATTAAATATTAATCCAAAAATTATAAAGTAAATATCAAAGTGATCAACTTGTCAAATGCTACTCAACCATGCTGATATCATGTCATGTTATGCATTCTGAGCCACTTCGCTAATAATTCAATAATTTATGAAGAATGCGGTCATTAAGATAAATATGGGGTCGTATCCAAATAATTGCACTACTTATTTGGCTCCCTATTTAATGTTGCTATTTAAATTATAATGATATCTTTGCATCAATTGGACATGTCATCATGTGTTTGCGCATTGCACCTTGTGATCGTGTGATTTATGTGTGCTTTGTATTTTCTTTGGGTATCGATAGATTCCGGAGTCGAGGGTCTCTCTAACTACCCCGACGAGCAGTACTTCACGACCGGGCAGCAAGGCAAGAGATAACCTAACCTTCTTGGCATCTAGCATCCTATGATTTCATCAAATTATTTTATCCACCATAATATTGCATGCGGTTCAAATGTCCTTTATGGTAAATATTAGAATATCCTATGAATGCATGTTCCTCCCCGAGCCAATCACATGTATCCCTACCTATGAAACCTAGGGTTGAAGTGTTGGCCCGAGATAAAGATAGAATTAATGTGTTCATATGCGTAGCTATGCTTATCCATGCTTAGTTAAATATTTTAGTTATGTCCATTGTTTATTTCCATAATTGTTGTTGAAGATGGAATGATGCGGACTTGGTGGATAATTGTGATGTTTAATTAAAATGCTAAGAAGGCTTGGATGAGTTGCCCTCGGGGAGGGTGGTTTGCCTCATTCTTGCCGCCTAGGTTGAGAGTGCTTTTAGCTAGAACCAAGAACCGAGCGTGCTTCCATTGGTGGGTGTATGGGCGCCTCGCTGACCGAATAATTTGTGAGGGGCTTGTCAAGGGTCCTCTAGATTGCTATTTCCATTTGCGCGTGTGTGGTGTGAGTGGAAAAAGGAACGAGGATGATGGAGTGTAGGACGTGACGGTGGGGCAGGGCGCTGGGAGCGCTGAACCTGTCCCTCCGCCACTGATGGTCCTTGAGTAAGCCTCATGCATTGTAAAGGTCTAACCGCGCCCGCTCGCCGGCCTTCCCCGGAAGAGGGCCAACTAGGTGAGCCGGACGGTACCAATGGGTAAAATAGTACACCCCTGCAGGGTAAATCTTTTCGAAAAGCCATGTCCACGGTTATGGACAAACTCTTGGGAAAGGCGGATTAGCTCATAGATAACTTTAACCTAATTGATATGGCAGCTAGAGGTTGCATAATAAACTTGTGATAAAGGTTCATTTCCTCGAGGGTGAGTCGAGGGAGTGCCTTTGTGTGAGATGAGTGGTGATGGTTGTGAGTAGGTTCGTCGAGAACTGAAAGGTGATAATGATACTCTCTTACCCCTTTTGAAAAGTACTCTGAGTAGCCGAATGCCATGTGTCAATTATATTTTCTGTTTATGAAACTTAGCTTTATGCAAAAGAACTACATATAAATCTTTAGAGCCTCCGTCAGTCATTGGGCCTATATCGCCCTACTAAACTTGCGAGTACATCGTACTCAGTCTCTCTTTGCTGCCTCTATGATTTTGTATTTCAGAGGAGGACGACACCGAGCAACTAGGTGGGTTCTTCGTTGACATCGACTACTAGTCTGGGGTTCCCAGGTGGCAGCTTGGGACCGTGGAACAAGCTGGCTGGGATGATGTTTATTGTAGGCCTCTTAGGCCATATGTTGCTTCTTGTTGTTAGACAACACTACCCGCTACCGCTTGTTGAATTGTTGGATCTGTGATCCTTTTGCTTGTAATATTTGTATTCTTCTTGTTATATGAGTTGCTATACTTTGTGTCGTAGAGTCATGCTTTGTGCCAGTTCTGTTCCACAAGTCTCGATCTTTGTCTTATACATTGGTGGTTGTGTCGGATTCATAGCCTCTCTGTATAATTCCGGGGTCGGGGCGTTACAAGTTGGTATCAGAGCAGGACTGCCTGTAGGAAACCCTTTCTTTTGGTCGATGTCGAGTCTAGCGAAAATTATTTTCAACCTAAAAATGAGTTGTGAAAACCTTCTTAGGATTCTTTTTGCATCTCATCCAACTCGCTCTACTCTGATTCTTACCTCTATTTGTTTTATGCTTGGTGTCGATGTTTAGGTTCTCGGGGTTGGGGTTCTTACCGTCCAGTTATGCCTCGAGTCCGTTATATCCGTTTGATATCGCCACGATGACGTGATGTCACCGTGGTTGCCTAAAATCTGTCTTTGGTGTTTATTGCTTCTTAAATATCTATATCTGGGAGCAACCAATGATCTATCTTAACTGTCAGAATTGGTTACTAACTTGTCGTTGTTCCAATTCTTCAGAATGGCTCCTACCCGTCGTGGGGAACATAGCAACCCTGATCCACCGCCGCCACCCTCAATGGCGGAGGTTATGATGGCAATCGAACAGAACCGCCTGCGCAACGAGCTTCTGCTCGAGCAGCTGGTCCAGCAAGGGGCCAGGAGGAACACGGACTGCACCACTCTCAATCAGTTCTTGCGGTCCCAACCTCCCACCTTTTCTGAAGCTAAGGAGCCGCTTGATGCGGATGATTGGCTTCGGGCTATCGAGCGCAAGTTTACCGCTCTTCATGTTCCGGCGGCGGAGCATGTCAACTTCGCCACCTACCTTCTGGAAGGAGCCGCCGGCTCTTGGTGGGAGAGCCACGTGGCAATGGTCGTCGCGGGCCATGTTGTCACTTGGGAGGAGTTCCGCGCCGCTTTCCGTGCGGCGTACATCCCCAAGCCCATCCTCGAGCTCAAGAGGCGGGAGTTCCTGGACTTAACCCAGGGACGCATGGACGTCCAATCCTATGGACGGGAGTTCAACCACCTCTCCCGTTACGCCCCTCGGGACGTGACGAATGATGAGGACAAGCAATACCTCTTCCGCAAGGGGCTCGCACCTCGTCTCCGATATGAGCTCCTACCCTTCAAGTTCACCTCCTATCAAGAGCTCTACAACCAGGCTCTCACCATGGAGCAAGGGAGGAAGGAGCTAGAGGCTTCTAAGAGGCCAGTTTCCACCGACCACCAGAGCTCCTCCTCCACTGAGGGCAAGAAGCGCAAGGTCTTCGTGCCTTTCAGCGCCGTGCCAAAGGCACCCTTCGCGCCGAAGCCCACCGGGTACCTGCCACCTCCGCCTCGCCCAGCTACTTCGACCTTGGGTGCGGCTGGAGGCGGTTTTCGACCTCGACTTCCCGTACCACCGGGGCTCACTTGCTTCGCTTGTGGCCAGCCGGGGCACTACTCCAGGGAGTGTCCCCAGAAGGCACCGGCTCCCTCAGCACCTGCACCAGCACCCTCTACCCCAGCCGCCAAGGCTACCACCGTCAGCCGTGGCCGCCTGAATCACGTCTCGGCTGAAGGCGTTGAGGAGGACCCCGGAGTTCTCATGGGTACGCTTCAAATCAATACATATCCAGCTTCAGTATTATTTGATTCTGGAGCTTCGCATTCGTTCATATCCATATCATATGCACACAACCATCAAATACCGTTTGTGATGATGGATCCCCCGTTAGTGGTCAAGACACCGGGTTCTAGTTGGCGTACCAATTGGATATCTCCCGATGTTCAAATAGCCGTAGGGTCAGTCCCTTTTCCGTTCTCATTAATAGCCCTGAGGTCAGAGGGTATCGATGTTATTCTGGGCATGGATTGGCTAGTGAAATATCAGGCCAACCTGGATTGTGCTGCCAAGACTGTCACAGTGTTCCACCCAAGGTATGGGGAAGTGCGTTATTGGTCCCCAACTTCTGCAACTCCTTCCGCAGCCACTCCTCTTTCACCGGAGATCAGTCTTTATTTCCTGGAAGGAATCACCCCG
This sequence comes from Puccinellia tenuiflora, assembly GCA_012064385.1. Lineage (NCBI taxonomy): Eukaryota > Viridiplantae > Streptophyta > Magnoliopsida > Poales > Poaceae > Puccinellia > Puccinellia tenuiflora. Next base: position 1,542,327 of record QRDG01000324.1, on the reverse strand, counting down.
CCTGATATGTCTGAAGTCGCTGTGGTGTGTGATTTCCCCGATGTGTTTCCGGAGGAATTGCCCGGCATGCCACCTGATCGCAGCGTGGAGTTTGTGATTGAGTTGGTTCCGGGAACTGCCCCAGTTTCCAAGACGCCCTACCGTATGCCAACGGAAGAGCTAGCTGAACTGAAGAAGCAACTTGATGAGCTGCTGGAGAAAGAATTCATCCGGCCGAGTAGTTCACCTTGGGGCTGCCCGGTTATCTTTGTCAAGAAAAGGGATACAAATGTTCCTCGTCTGGTCGTTGACTACCGCCCTCTTAATGCGGTGACCATCAAGAACAAGTATCCAATTCCTCGAATAACCGACTTGTTCGATCAATTAGCTGGAGCCACGGTGTTCTCCAAGATGGATCTGAGGTCCGGTTACCATCAGATAAAAATCCGAAAGGAGGATATTCCAAAGACGGCCTTCACTACCCGCTATGGGTTATATGAGTACACCGTCATGTCCTTCGGCCTCACAAATGCTCCGGCTACATTCATGAGGCTAATGAACTCCATCTTCCATGAGTACCTCGACAAGTTCGTCATCATCTACATCGATGACATCCTTGTGTACTCCAAGACCGAAGACGAACATGCTGAGCATCTCCGACTCGTTTTGGCCAAGCTCCGTGATCACCGTCTATATGCCAAGTTCTCTAAATGTGAGTTTTGGCTGAAGGAGCTCATCTTTCTTGGTCATGTGGTGTCAGCTGCCGGAGTAGCGGTGATACCCGACAAGATTCGGGCAATCTTGGATTGGCCAACTCCCAAATCCGTCAAAGATATCCGAAGCTTCCTTGGATTGGCGGGTTATTACCGTCGATTCATTGAAGGCTTCTCCAAAATAGCAAAGGCGTTGACTGAACTCCTCAAGAAAGGCAAGCCATTTGTGTGGTCAGACAAGGCTGAAGAGAGTTTCCAAACCCTCAAGGTCAAGCTCACTACCACTCCGGTGCTGATCCTTCCCGATACCGCCAAGGACTTTGTCGTCTATTGCGATGCATCTCTCCAAGGCTTGGGATGCGTCTTGATGCAAGAGGGCCATGTGGTCGCTTATGCTTCCCGTCAACTCAAGCCACACGAGCAGAATTATCCAACTCATGATTTGGAGCTTGCCGCCGTGGTACATGCTCTGAAGCAATGGAGGCCCTACCTCTTGGGCAACCGTTGCGAGATCTACTCCGACCATCAAAGTCTGAAATATCTATTCACCCAGCCGGATCTGAACTTGAGGCAGAGGAGATGGCTGGAATTGATAAAGGACTATGATGTGACTCTCAATTATCAGCCCGGCAAAGCAAATGTCGTGGCGGATGCTCTGAGCCGCAAAGCCTATTGCAATACCGTGATGGTTGAAAAGGCGCAACCGGCTCTCCACGAGGAATTTGCTAAATTGAATCTGGAAATTGTTCCTTCGGGTTTTCTAGCTAACCTTGAGATCAAATCCACTCTCGAGGATGATATCAAGGCCGCCCAACAAAATGATCCTGAAATCCTTGAGATCAAAGAGAAGATCGCTAATGGGAAGGCGGCCTGTTTCTTGGTTGATGACAATGGTGTGGTCTATTTTGGTGACCGTCTAGTGGTGCCCAAGAGTGGAAATATGAGGGATTTGATACTCTCTGAAGCTCATGAGTCACCCATCTCTATTCACCCGGGTAGCACAAAAATGTACCAAGATCTTCGCCCTCAATTCTGGTGGTCTTGCATGAAACGCGAGATCGCCGAGTATGTTGCTGAATGCGACGTCTGTCGCTGAGTGAAGGCTGAACATCAAAGGCCAGCCGGTACCCTCCGTCCCATAGCCATTCCTGAGTGGAAGTGGGATGAAGTTGGTATGGATTTCATCACCGGCTTTCCGAGGTCACAAAAGGGTAACAATGCCATTTGGGTCGTCATTGACCGTCTATCCAAAGTCGCCCATTTCCTCCCGGTTCGAGAGGATATCAACTCCGCCCAATTGGCCGAGCTCTATATGGCCCGGATTGTTCCCTTGCACGGGGTTCCTTTGAGGATCATCTCCGACCGTGGAAGCTTGTTTACGTCCAAGTTTTGGCAAAGTTTCCAAAAGGCTCTTGGAACCCGTCTCAACTTCAGCACCGCCTACCACCCTCAAACCGATGGTCAAACTGAAAGGGTGAATCAAGTTCTTGAGGACATGCTTCGGGCTTGTGTCATCTCTTTCGGCAAGAGTTGGGAAAAGTACCTCCCTCTCGCCGAGTTCTCCTACAACAATAGCTATCAAGCCAGTTTGCAAATGGCTCCCTTTGAGGTCCTTTATGGGAGAAAATGCCGGACTCCTCTCAATTGGTCTGAAACCGGGGAGAGGTCACTCTTCGGTCCTGATGTGATCAATGAAGCCGAAGAAAAGGTCCGTGTCATTCGAGAAAACCTCAAAGCTGCTCAATCCCGTCAGAAAAGCTATTATGACAAGCACCACCAAGAGGTCCACTATTAAATTGGTGACAAGGCCTATCTTCGAGTCTCTCCTCTCCGAGGCGTTTGTCGCTTTGGAATCAAGGGCAAATTGGAACCTCGCTTTGTCGGCCCTTTCACCGTCCTAGCCAAGCGAGGAGATCTCTCCTATCAACTTGAGTTGCCCTCCAACTTCCCGGATGTGCATGATGTGTTCCATGTCTCCCAACTCCGCCGGTGCTTCAAGGATCCAATCCGTGGGGTTGATCATGAGGCATTGGACATTCAGGAGGACTTGACCTATCGCGAGCATCCTATCCGCATCTTGGATGAAGCGGAGAGGAAAACCCGCAACCAGTCCATCAAGTTCCTCAAGGTCCAATGGTCTAACCATTCCGAGGAAGAAGCCACATGGGAGCGAGAAACTAGTCTTCGTCAGGAATACCCCGCCTTCTTCACTCAAGCCTAGAATCTCGGGACGAGATTCTTGTAAGGGGGGTAGAATTGTAACAGCCCTAACTTGGTTATGAAAAATACGAAGAATTTTTCCACTTTTGCTTCCTTGTTTGAATCATAGCATCCCTATGCATTTGTCATTCCTAACAATGCCATTGTTTTGGAAACACATTGAAATGGGAAGCCAGCCTTCCCCAATCCTCCACCTAAGGTAATGTCAACTTAGCAAACCCACTCCTCCTTGGACTTCCAAATGTTTTAGGAAGTTCCAAGCTTGATCTCTGAAACCTTTTTCTCAACTTCAAATTTTGGTTAAATGAGAAAATGGAGTTAAGAATTGAATTTGGCTGAAAATTCAATTCTTGTCTTTGGAACCTAGTTGAACCTCACCCAACCTTCAAACTAAGTTCATGGAGTGCTTCATTATTATGTTGGGAGCCACCATGTTTAATTTCACTATTTTTGGAAATGGTTAATTGCTCCAATTAAAGGCTTTTTGCTTTTATCGAAAATAACTAAATCTAAACCCCTTTGAACAAAGGTTGGTCAAAACATTTTATTTGGCCTCACCAATTTTTGTGGTGTTGCTGAGAGTTAGCCTATATGATTTTTCCTGGAATTTTCAAAAATGGCCTGGTGCCCTTTAAAATTGCTTTAAACTGCTTCAGGACCAAAGTGCAATTTGTTTTAAAAGTTCCAGGGACCTTTTCGCGAATCTTTTTCCCTCTCACCTCTCCACTATGGCAATGGCACTGGCGCCATGCCCGAATGCCGGCCGAGCTGCCCTTGCCGCCGTGGCCTGTGGGCGTTTAGAAGGGGACCGCGTCGCCCACCTGCTCCCCGACTGCCTGCTCCCCCTTCTTTCTCCTTTTTCTCTGGATCGAGATCGACGAGCAGTGAGCTTCGCGCCCGACGCCGCCCGCGGCCGCTCGCCACCACATCGCTGTCAAGCGGGGCTGTCCCGAGCTAATCTACATCGGCAGGACACCTCCCCGCATCCTCCTCTCCCTCCTGGTGCTTTGAATCGAGCCGGGACCGACCGGATCGACACCGGCGACCTCGGCACAGCCCGCACCCGGCCGAGCTCCGCCGGCTCCGATTCCGGCGACCTCGGTTCTTCCTCGCCGTCGCCGACCACGCAACCGAGCTCACGGGTGAGCTAGCTCACTTTTGCCTTCTTCCGCGCCCCCTCCCCTTCTCCCTCTCTTCGCCGGTGTCCACCGCCGCCGTCCGTCGCCGTCCACCGCACCCACGCGCGCCCGGCCTGGCCCCCCCGGCCTGACCGGCCACGAGGCCGGGGCCTCTCGGGTTGTGGCCCGGCCATATGGCCGGCAGGTGGCCGGGGCCTCTCGGGTTGTGGCCCGGCCATATGACCGGCCTGCACCCCGGCCTGGCCGGCCTGCCAGGGAAGGTTTTCCCTTTTTAGAAATAAAACCAAGTTTAAATAATTGATATCTCGTTGTATAATGATCCAAAAATTGCAAATTAAATACCAAATTGATCATCAAGACATACTCTACAATATAGAATCATTGAAATGATCTTTTGGGACTTTTTATCTTGTTGTTGTTAAGAATTCCTAAAATGGATTAAATAGTGCCAAATTAGAAAAATTCATAACTTATTAAATATTAATCCAAAAATTATAAAGTAAATATCAAAGTGATCAACTTGTCAAATGCTACTCAACCATGCTGATATCATGTCATGTTCATGCATTCTGAGCCACTTCGCTAATAATTCAATAATTTATGAAGAATGCGGTCATTAAGATAAATATGGGGTCGTATCCAAATAATTGCACTACTTATTTGGCTCCCTATTTAATGTTGCTATTTAAATTATAATGATATCTTTGCATCAATTGGACATGTCATCATGTGTTTGCGCATTGCACCTTGTGATCGTGTGATTTATGTGTGCTTTGTATTTTCTTTGGGTATCGATAGATTCCGGAGTCGAGGGTCTCTCTAACTACCCCGACGAGCAGTACTTCACGTCCGGGCAGCAAGGCAAGAGATAACCTAACCTTCTTGGCATCTAGCATCCTATGATTTCATCAAATTATTTTATCCACCATAATATTGCATGCGGTTCAAATGTCCTTTTTGGTAAATATTATAATATCCTATGAATGCATGTTCCTCCCCGAGACAATCACATGTATCCCTACCTATGAAACCTAGGGTTGAAGTGTTGGCCCGAGATAAAGATAGAATTAATGTGTTCATATGCGTAGCTATGCTTATCCATGCTTAGTTAAATATTTTAGTTATGTCCGTTGTTTATTTCCATAATTGTTGTTGAAGATGGAATGATGCGGACTTGGTGGATAATTGTGATGTTTAATTAAAATGCTAAGAAGGCTTGGATGAGTTGCCCTCGGGGAGGGTGGTTTGCCTCATTCTTGCCGCCTAGGTTGAGAGTGCTTTTAGCTAGAACCAAGAACCGAGCGTGCTTCCATTGGTGGGTGTATGGGCGCCTCGCTGACCGAATAATTTGTGAGGGGCTTGTCAAGGGTCCTCTAGATTGCTATTTCCATTTGCGCGTGTGTGGTGTGAGTGGAAAAAGGAACGAGGATGATGGAGTGTAGGACGTGACGGTTGGGCAGGGCGCTGGGAGCGCTGAACCTGTCCCTCCGCCACTGATGGTCCTTGAGTAAGCCTCATGCATTGTAAATGTCTAACCGCGCCCGCTCGCCGGCCTTCCCCGGAAGAGGGCCAACTAGGTGAGCCGGACGGTACCAATGGGTAAAATAGTACACCCCTGCAGGGTAAATCTTTTTGAAAAGCCGTGTCCACGGTTATGGACAAACTCTTGGGAAAGGCGGATTAGCTCATAGATAACTTTAACCTAATTGATATGGCAGCTAGAGGTTGCATAATAAACTTGTGATAAAGGTTCATTTCCTCGAGGGTGAGTCGAGGGAGTGCCTTTGTGTGAGATGAGTGGTGATGGTTGTGAGTAGGTTCGCCCGCATCCTCCTCTCCCTCCTGGTGCTTTCAATCGAGCCGGGACCGACCGGATCGACACCGGCGACCTCGGCACAGCCCGCACCCGGCCGTGCTCCGCCGGCTCCGATTCCGGCGACCTCGGTTCTTCCTCGCCGTCGCCGACCACGCAACCGAGCTCACGGGTGAGCTAGCTCACTTTTGCCTTCTTCCGCGCCCCCTCCCCTTCTCCCTCTCTTCGCCGGTGTCCACCGCCGCCGTCCGTCGCCGTCCACCGCACCCACGCGCGCCCGGCCTGGCCCCCCCGGCCTGACCGGCCACGAGGCCGGGGCCTCTCGGGTTGTGGCCCGGCCATATGGCCGGCAGGTGGCCGGGGCCTCTCGGGTTGTGGCCCGGCCATATGGCCGGCAGGTGGCCGGGGCCTCTCGGGTTGTGGCCCGGCCATATGACCGGCCTGCACCCCGGCCTGGCCGGCCTGCCAGGGAAGGTTTTCCCTTTTTAGAAATAAAACCAAGTTTAAATAATTGATATCTCGTTGTATAATGATCCAAAAATTGCAAATTAAATACCAAATTGATCATCAAGACATACTCTACAATATAGAATCATTGAAATGATCTTTTGGGACTTTTTATCTTGTTGTTGTTAAGAATTCCTAAAATGGATTAAATAGTGCCAAATTAGAAAAATTCATAACTTATTAATATTAATCCAAAAATTATAAAGTAAATATCAAAGTGATCAACTTGTCAAATGCTACTCAACCATGCTGATATCATGTCATGTTCATGCATTCTGAGCCACTTCGCTAATAATTCAATAATTTATGAAGAATGCGGTCATTAAGATAAATATGGGGTCGTATCTAAATAATTGCACTACTTATTTGGCTCCCTATTTAATGTTGCTATTTAAATTATAATGATATCTTTGCATCAATTGGACATGTCATCATGTGTTTGCGCATTGCACCTTGTGATCGTGTGATTTATGTGTGCTTTGTATTTTCTTTGGGTATCGATAGATTCCGGAGTCGAGGGTCTCTCTAACTACCCCGACGAGCAGTACTTCACGACCGGGCAGCAAGGCAAGAGATAACCTAACCTTCTTGGCATCTAGCATCTTATGATTTCATCAAATTATTTTATCCACCATAATATTGCATGCGGTTCAAATGTCCTTTATGGTAAATATTAGAATATCCTATGAATGCATGTTCCTCCCCGAGCCAATCACATGTATCCCTACCTATGAAACCTAGGGTTGAAGTGTTGGCCCGAGATAAAGATAGAATTAATGTGTTCATATGCGTAGCTATGCTTATCCATGCTTAGTTAAATATTTTAGTTATGTCCGTTGTTTATTTCCATAATTGTTGTTGAAGATGGAATGATGCGGACTTGGTGGATAATTGTGATGTTTAATTAAAATGCTAAGAAGGCTTGGATGAGTTGCCCTCGGGGAGGGTGGTTTGCCTCATTCTTGCCGCCTAGGTTGAGAGTGCTTTTAGCTAGAACCAAGAACCGAGCGTGCTTCCATTGGTGGGTGTATGGGCGCCTCGCTGACCGAATAATTTGTGAGGGGCTTGTCAAGGGTCCTCTAGATTGCTATTTCCATTTGCGCGTGTGTGGTGTGAGTGGAAAAAGGAACGAGGATGATGGAGTGTAGGACGTGACGGTTGGGCAGGGCGCTGGGAGCGCTGAACCTGTCCCTCCGCCACTGATGGTCCTTGAGTAAGCCTCATGCATTGTAAAGGTCTAACCGCGCCCGCTCGCCGGCCTTCCCCGGAAGAGGGCCAACTAGGTGAGCCGGACGGTACCAATGGGTAAAATAGTACACCCCTGCAGGGTAAATCTTTTCGAAAAGCCGTGTCCACGGTTATGGACAAACTCTTGGGAAAGGCGGATTAGCTCATAGATAACTTTAACCTAATTGATATGGCAGCTAGAGGTTGCATAATAAACTTGTGATAAAGGTTCATTTCCTCGAGGGTGAGTCGAGGGAGTGCCTTTGTGTGAGATGAGTGGTGATGGTTGTGAGTAGGTTCGCCGAGAACTGAAAGGTGATAATGATACTCTCTTACCCCTTTTGAAAAGTACTCTGAGTAGCCGAATGCCATGTGTCAATTATATTTTCTGTTTATGAAACTTAGCTTTATGCAAAAGAACTACATATAAAGCTTTAGAGCCTCCGTCAGTCATTGGGCCTATATCGCCCTACTAAACTTGCGAGTACATCGTACTCAGTCTCTCTTTGCTGCCTCTATGATTTTGTATTTCAGAGGAGGACGACACCGAGCAACTAGGTGGGTTCTTCGTTGACGTCGACTACTAGTCTGGGGTTCCCAGGTGGCAGCTTGGGACCGTGGAACAAGCTGGCTGGGATGATATTTATTGTAGGCCTCTTAGGCCATATGTTGCTTCTTGTTGTTAGACAACACTACCCGCTTCCGCTTGTTGAATTGTTGTATCTGTGATCCTTTTGCTTGTAATATTTGTATTCTTCTCGTTATATGAGTTGCTATACTTTTGTGTCGTAGAGTCATGCTTTGTGCCAGTTCTGTTCCACAAGTCTCGATCTTTGTCTTATACATTGGTGGTTGTGTCGGATTCATAGCCTCTCTGTATAATTCCGGGGTCGGGGCGTTACAATCGTCACCGCCAACGCCTCTCCATCAACCATCCATGTCGTCCCCCTCCATGTCTGAGTAGTTCCCTACTGTAGGCAAGGGGATGGAAGGGATTGAATAAGATTGCTCATGTAATTCGATGCCAAATTGTTAGGGCACGATGCCTAGTATCCTCTATTTGTGTTAATCATCGTTGGTGCAACTAGTTATGCTTAATGCTTGTCACTTTGGGCCCGGGTGCCATGTTTTCAGATCTGAACACTTATGTTTGCATGAGTATACTTGTTGTTTGGATCCTATCTACTAGTTGTATGCACTTGTTGTCAACCGGAACCGGAGACCCCGAGTGACAGAAACGGGGACATCGATGGGAATGGTTGGAAACTCGAGGGTTACATGTATTCATTGTGTGTTAATGCTTTGATCCGGTGTTCTATTAAAAGGAACACCTTAATTGCCATTTGTTCCTTAATTGGCACGGCTGAAACCGGATGGAGGACAAAAGATGCCGTGCAAGTTCTTATTGCAAGCACGTACGGCCAAATTAGGAATACATGCCTATGACTGTTTGATACTTGGATGCTATTTATATATTTATTTGCTTGGTGCTTAGTTATGTTCATTTCATGAGCTATCTTATTCATGCAACGCCCGTCTATCTGTCCCTATGCCTACGGTGTTTTAATCCCACTGTTTACAATCATTACTTTTACCGTCATCATTGTTATCTTTATTTTATTACCGCTGTTACTATTCTACTGCTGCCATCAAATCACTATTACTACTGATAAATTGCTTCGAGAGAAATCCTTTTCAGGTGTGGTTGAATTGACAACTCAACTGCTAAGGCTTATAAATATTCTTTAGCTCCCCTTGTGTCGAATCAATAAACTAGGGTCAAGCTACCCACGAAGACTGTTGCGATCCCCTACACTTGTGGGTCATTAAGACTATTTTCTGGCGCCATTGCCGGGGAGGATAGCTGTATTTATAAGTTCACCTGGGAGTTTTTCTGTCTGCTGTAATTTACTCTTCATCATGAAGGGTAAGCGAGATCCTAAGTTTCCAATACTACCTTCCACCACAAGGAAAGGTACTGCTCTGAACTCTAAAGCTACTCTTGATTCACCAACTGTTTTAAGTCAACTTCTTACACCACCTGTGAACGCTCGTCCTACTGTTGATGCTTTGCTTTCTGAGTCTGCTACTTCTTCGGATGAATTTAATGATGCTTCTGTTGTGCTTGATGATGCTGGTTCTTTAGGCCCCTTTTTAGAATCTCTTGTCACTAGGTCCAAAGAGATTACAATGCTCAATGAAAATCTTACTACACCTGTTAGCTCTCCTAATCTACATAATTATGAGAGTAGGTATCCTGATGATTCCTACATTGATGTTAATGATGAGTTTATTAGACAATATATAGATTGTTCTGCTTCTAAAGATCCTGATGCTTTGAGGAAATTGCTTGAAAAGCATGCTGTTAAGAATTATTTTACACCTGATCCTGAGTTTGCTACCTCTCCCATATGCATTAAAGATGATGATTTTAATTTCTTTGTTGATCTTTCACTCATATCTAATGTTGAATCTGATCCTTTTTGTGGAACTAAGGATGACAATGTTGTAGAACACATGAATAAATTAGCTACGCTTAGCCTTCTATTTTCTGATAATAAAAATATACAGCGTTACTATTTAGTAAAGCTGTTTCCTTTCTCATTAAAAGATGATGCCAAAGTGTGGTATAATGCTTTACCTTATGGATCCATAAAAAGTCCTCATGAATTGCTTGATGTTTTCTTTGCAAAATATTTTCCCGCTCACATGCAGCATGAGGCTTTGTAGAGAATTTTCAATTTCAGACAATTGGAGGATGAGCATCTCCCTAAAGCTTGGGGGAGATTCGGATCATTACTCAGGGCTCAGCCAGGGCATGATATTCTGAAAAATGAACTCCTTGATATATTTTATAATGGACTAACTGTTGAATCTAGGACATACCTAGATAGATGTGCTGGTTGTGTTTTCGGGAAAAGGACTGTAGATGAAGCTGAAGAACTAATGGCTAAGATTGCCAAAAATCATGATGAATGGAGCATTCCTGAACCTCCTCCATTACCAACTCCGAAGAAAAGGGGAGTGCTCTTCCTAAATCCAGAAGATATGCAAGAAGCCAAAAGATCTATTAAGGAAAAAGGTATTAGAGCTGAAGATGTCAAGAATTTACCTCCAATTGAAACTTTATGTGAGCCTACCACTCACCCACCTATGGTAGAGGTACACTCTCTTCATAATTTTACTGTTAATGATATTCCTTATAGTAAGCCTCCTAGTCAGTGTTTGGATGAATTTGATAACTTTATTGTTAAACAAACTCATTTTAATATGCAAATTCAAGAACAATTAAATGATAACACCCTGGTTATTAAAAATTTGCATTCTGTCTTGGAGAAAACTGCTAATGATGTCAAAGGTCTTGTTAAGCATTTTCATATGGTCCAAACTCAACTTGAACAAATTACTAAAGTGCAAAAAGACTTGCTTGCTGGAATTCCTACACAAAGTAATAAACAAACTTGTGGTGTTTTAACTAGAGGAGGTATCTCTACTCAAGATCCTCTTTATCCTGAGGGACATCCTAAAAGAATTGAACAAGAATCTCAACTGGTTGAAAATAATATTACTAGTTCCCCTAAAAAGAAAAAGAAAAAGAAGAAACATAAAGAATCAGGAGAAGCTAGTAATATGGAACTTGATAAAGAACCTACAAGTAATAATCCTAATGCTGTCTCTATTTCGGATGCTGAAACTGAAAGTGGTAATGAACATGATAATGATACTAATGAACCTGAAGGACAGGAGGAGGAGACTGCACCTCCTGTTGCTAAAAAACATGGTAAAGAGAGAGAGCCATGGGTGCAAAAACCCATGCCTTTTCCATCTAAATCTCAGAAGGCTAAGGAAGAAGAACACTATAATAAATTCTGTGAATGGATGACGCCCCTCTTTTTGCAAATTCTTTTGACAGATGCTATTAAGTTGCCTCCCTATTTAAAATATATGAAAGACATTGTTACTAATAAAAGAAAAATCCCTAATGAAGAAATCTCCACTATGCTTGCTAATTACTCTTTCCATGGCAAGATTCCTAAAAAGCTTGGTGATCCAGGTATACCTACTATTCCTTGCTCCGTTAAAAATAATTATGTTAGAACTGCTTTATGTGATCTTGGTGCAGGAGTTAGTGTTATGCTATTTTCTCTTTATAAGAGACTTTTATTAGATAAGCTTATTCCTACTGATATTTCCCTACAAATGGCTGATAAGTCCACTGCTGTGCCCATTCGTATCTGTGAGGATGTTCCTATTAAAGTTGCTAACTGTTTAATCCTAACTGACTTCGTGGTATTGGAAATGCCTGAAGATGATAATATGTCTATTATTCTTGGGAGACCTTTTCTTAATACTACAGGGGCTGTTATTGATTGCAATAAACGAAAAGTTACTTTTAACGTTGATGATAAAGAACACACGGTGTACTTTCCAAAGAAGATCAATACCAAAATTGGTTTGAACTCCATTGAGAATATTGAATCCATCAAGATTGGAACTATTGATTGTCCTATTCATACACATTCAAGAAAATATGAAACTCTCATGATTGGGACAATTCTTATTCAATATGAGGTAACTTGATTGTCTGTTGAATATTGAATAATTTATGTCAATTTTTTTGGTGTGGTAGCAAGACTTGATCAACCTTGCTAACAAACCAACTTTAGCAACATAAAAGGTATCAAAATTCATCAAATTTTCTTCTATTGCTCATCTTTAATTTTTTTTGTAATTTTTATTTCTTGCTTAGTTTGTCCTTTTTAAATACCATTATCCTGTTTTATTAGCTTATTTTGATCTCATTTAAGTTCCTCTGTAAAAGTTTTCGAAAAATTCCAGAAAAATAACATGAATTCTTTTATTTTTAAAGAGACACAGGAGTGCTTGGGGCTGACCTGGGGGACACCCCAGGGGCACAGGCGGGTCCCACCCACGGGTGAGACCTTGGCCGCGGCCAAGGACCGCCTGTGCCTCCTGGAGGGCCCCACCAGGTGAACTGCCTCCCACACACTCCCTCTCTCTCAAAAAATCACTCCCCCATTACTCAAACCCGAGTTTTTGCTCTTGAGTGCTGGGATTTTCGATCTCTTTGTTCAGCCTATTATTATTGCTGAAATTTTGAGCAAATCCTCTCCGGTATGTGACTCCTTCACTCCTCCAATTAGAATCTTGAATGGTTTTGTATAAGTTGAGTATTTTGCTGTTGTTTATGACTTTGAGTATGAACTTGCATGCTTGATTTGTGACTTGTTAGATGGATTTGATGCATGTACTAGTTGATATTGAGTTGTAGGAATAGTCTAATGCACTTCCTATATTTTATTTTCAAGTTTTATGAGGTTTGTTGAAAAATTTCAGAAAAGGAAGAGCATGCCTAAGTTCAATTTAGGTGGGATCTTTAAGAAGAAGGAGCCCTCTTCTCGTCGAGAAACGAGAGGGTCAAGTTCTAATGCACCAATGAGGCCTTCATATAATGAAGATTTGGAGCCCCTTGGTGTTATTGTGCTTGCTCGAGAGACGGATGTGCGTTCATCGGTATACCCATGTTATGAATTTCTATAAGCTGCAGGTATACGCAATGAATTTACTAGTCTTGTCACTAATGCATCGTTGACAAATATTGTATTAGTGGAGAGGCCCCAATATCTTAAGCTCACTAACATCTTTGTGCAAAGATTTAATTTCAATGATGATCCATATCACCCTAGTGTGGAGTTCATGCTATATGAGCGACCTTGTAGAATGCCTTTGTCTGAGTTTTGCAGCGCTTTAGGAGTGAGGAACTCGGGGCTCACAGGCAAGATGAACACGCAGCCCCAGTACCTCAAGGAGCTCTATGCCGGAATCTGTCATGATAATTGGAGAGACTCTACGCGTGCAAAATTTGGGAGCATTCAGTTTCCAGCTGTGAGGTATTTGGGCTATGTCATTGCTCGTTGTATCCTTCCCCGGGATAACACGAGTAACATGACTAGTCTTGATCTTGCTATTCTTGCCGCAGCTATTAATTGTGATGAAACTCATAACATTGGCGCTCTTATTGCTCGTCATCTTAGCACTAACAAGGTTAGAGGGCCTATTTATGGAGGGATTATTGCTTTGATCATGCTTGCTACTGCCATGCTTCCTCCTAGAGAGGATGATCTAGAGTTGGATTTTATTAGGCTTAATCTTGCTGCAATGAAAACTCACCACTATGTCACTTATGATTCCACTTTGGAGAATTTGCAGTACATGTTATTATTTTGTTTTGATCTGGATAACCCTCGCTTTGTGAGATTACCTGCTCCTGCTTTGTTTGATACTGTTGCTAGGGACGGATATTCATTTCCCGAGGAGGTGCTGGATGAGTACCTCGCATCATTAGTCCCTGAGGAGGAGCCGGAGGAGGAGCCACAGGATATGCAGTGGCAGCCACAGACGGGCGCTAACTGGGGCGTGCCACCACCATGGTAGATGAGCCCCACTTAGGCCAAAAGCCTAAGCTTGGGGGAGTACGTATCTTTCACCGGCACCTTTTTACTATGTTCACTTAAATGCTTTATGTCGGTGTGTTCATCATTCCTTTGTGTATCCGTTAGTGTGTTCCTTTTGGTTTCTTTTCGCTCTTTTCAATTTGCTCAGTCGCCTTAGTTGTTCTTTTTGTTTATTAATCAAAAATCCAAAAATATTTCCTCTTTGTTTGCCTCTTCTTTCTCATAATCAAAAAGACCGAAAATGTTTTCTTTTATTTCTTGTTCGTTTGTTTTCTACTTCATTTTTAGTCGCTTCTTTCCAAATTGAAAACAGCAAAAAGATTTCTCTTCTAGTTCTGCGCTATTCCTTTCACTATTCGAAAAACACAAAAATATTTTCTCGTCTTCTTCGTTTTGTAGTTGTCTCAGAGTTCAACCAGTGTTTGTGATGACACTTGCACATTTTTATTATTTCCATATCTTTCGGTTGTGCAAGCGTCTATGCAATAATGATGATATTTGGCGACGCGGATTTGATGAGGAAATTCGGTATGAACTCTATTTGTTTTCATTTTTGTATAGATGCTTATCCTCATGCTTATGTTTTAGTTTGCTATGATGGAATGTTGCGTAGATGATATTACTTAGTTTTTATGGATTCCTATGCTTAGCCTCAACTTGTTAAGAGTGGATAATTTGTCATGTAGACGTGAGCATGTTTTGCATTGTTTATAATATGGTATGGTGAAGTGAGATCCTCCTCCAAAAGATTTATTTGGATTGACTTGGCACATGTTCACACATGTAAAAGACTAAAAATAAAGTCTGTTAAGCCTTGACGGTTTATTGTGCCTAGAATTGTAGTATCACTCTTATGCTTTATTCATTGATTGATTTTGTCACAAAGCATGATTATGACAGTAGTGCTCTTGATCGGTCGCTTCTGAGTCTTTTGCTAGCCTCCGCTTGCACTGGGTGTAATTGTCCATCCGTGCATCCATTTTACTTAAGCCAAAGTATTCCATTTGAGTCCACTATATCTTCCTACATATGTTATTTCACCGCCATTCCAAGTAAATTTGTCATGTGCCACCTTTAAATCATTCAAAAAAAATTATGTCTCTGTTTTTAGCTCATGAGGAAGCAGTAGAGGGCTAGATATAACTTGTGACAAGCAAGGTCACTTCCCCCTTTTCACCCGGTGTTGATGGATTACGTCTTCACTTGAATCAACCCGAGAGCAGCTTAAGCAAAATATAAATATAACTCACCATTCTCCTCCGCGCAATGCAAAATCTGAGAAATCAGCTCAAACATTGGACAGTGGTGAAACCAAGAAGAAAGAGGAGCATACTCGCTCCTCTAAAAAACCAGCTGCTCTCACAAGTCTAAAAGCCTTGCTTGTTATGAGGGACCAGATAGCCTCTCTGTTGTGAAATCGTTGACGAAAGAATGCATCTCTCAAAACTGTTTTATTTCTGCTTATAAAAATAAAAATCTCTAGCACATGATTAATCCCTGCTTCCCTCTGTGAAGGGCCTTTCTTTTATGTTGAGTCATCACCCTTCTTTGAGAACCATCTTATAGAGCATTGCTGTCATTCTGAGTACAACGTGCTTTGTCCCAAAGTTTTAATGATTGGAGCATGTTTGAGATACTTCTCAATTCTGATAACTTTACATCTAGTCACCATTTAATGTCTCAAGAGGTTCCCGGCATTTATATTTTGCCCCACAAAAAGGGCAAGCGACAGATCACTTTACCATGCCTAGTTATATGCATTGCATCGGTGCTATTTGTTTGCATGTTTAAATTATTACTTGTTAGCATATTATGAGTTTTGCATAAGTCTCCATGATTGCTTTAGTTCTATTGTTTTTGTAACTTCTCTCTTGTGCTTATTAAAATACTTATCATGGTTTAAACTTCTATGCTCTAAATGAAGCAAATGTGTTTGTCAAAGTTTATTTTATCGCATCCAGTATGTCAACTGAATTACTTGAGGACAAGCAATAAGCTAAGCTTGGGGGAGCTGATACGTCGCAAACGTATCTACTTTTCCAAACACTTTGCTATTGTTTTACCTCTGATTATTAATAAATTTGTTTGGAACTAACCTGAACTGACGCTGTTTTCAGCATAATTGCATTTGGTGTCTTTCTTTTGTCCAGGATTCAGAAGTTCGCGGAAAATTCCAGAAAAATCAGAAAAAGTATTTTTGAGGGAAAAGAGCCACGGAGCTAGAAGACCGCGAGGGGGGGCCACCCCAGGAGCAGGGGCGGGTCCCGCCCGCGGCTGGGGTCCAGGCCGCGGCAGGGGGGCGCCCCTGCCCCTGGGACCTCACCTCTCGGCCTCCCTTCACTTATAAGCCCCCTTTTTACCTAAAACGTGAGCCCCGGACACTTTTTCCAGAAACCTTACGGAGCTCCGCCGCAATCACGAACCCTAAATTCGGGGTCCAGGATCGATGTTCCGGCACCCTGCCGGAGTGGAGATCGCCGCCATCATCACCGCCAATGCATCTCCATCAACCATCCATGTCGTCCCTGATGTCTACTACACGCTTCTATTCTTGTAGACTTGTTGGGCCTCCAAGCGCAGAGGTTTGTAGGACATCGGCAAATTTCCCTTAAGTGAGTAACCCAAGGTTTATCGAATCCACGGAAGGTAGAGGTCAAAGATATCCCTCTCAAGCAACCCTGCAATTAAGATACAAGAAGTCTCTTGTGTCCCCAACACACCTAATACAATTGTCAGTTGTATAGGTGCACTAGTTCGGCGAAGAGATGGTAAAATGCAAGTGATATGGATGGTAAAAGGTGATTTTGTAATTCTGTAATAAAAATGGCAGCAAGCAAACAAGTGACAAAAGTGACTAAAAACGGTGTATCAATGCTTGGAAACAAGGCCTAGGCTTCATACTTTCACTAGTGACTACTCTCAACATCATTAACATAATTAAACACATGATAGTTCCACAAAAACACATGCTTGGTAGACGTTACTCAGAGATCATTCTTTCATGGATCAAATAGGATGAGAATTGCGTAGGGCTACGAAAAGAACACCTTAAAGTTCGTATTCCACATCTATGGACACTTCATGCTGTCACTATCCGCATCCAAAGATAGTACTAACAAACACCACAACATATTTCTTGAATAGTCTCTTTCTTCAATAACACAAGCATCAAGAAACCTCATGATCTATTCAATCCAACAATAATAAAGAACAAACTCATGATGAAGATCCTTCCAGTCACACATGACACCCACACTGTCACCGAGATACCGTGATCACAACGGTGACTCCGGAAATTGTACTAAATAACATCACTTGAGCAAAATCATATCCATTACACATAGGGAAACATCATGTATTCAACTATACTAACAAAGCTCATGATCACAATGAAGATCACTTCATGGGAGAGAGAGATAACCACATACCTACTTGTATAAGCCTCAGCCCCGGTGAGGGACTACTCCCTCCTCATCGCGGGAAGCAGCGGTGTTGATGGAGATGGCTCCGGCGGTCGATCCCCGTCCCGGCAGGGTGCCGGAACAGGATCAGATTGGACCCCGAACTAGGGTTTTCGGTGACGGCGCGTCGGGGTCGAGTTTCTGGAAAATTATGGCCGCCTCCACGTTTTTAGGTTAAAAGGGATTTTATAGGCGTCGGAGGGGGCCGAGGGGACGCCCCACGAGCAGGGGTGGGTCCCACCCGCGGGTCCAGGTGGCGCCGCGGCAGCAGGCCGCCCCTTCCCTGTGGGTGGCCCCCAGGCTGCCCTTTGGTCCACAGGTGTCTTCCGTCGCATAAAAAATCTCCGTAAATTTTGGTGCAATTCCGGGAATATTTCCAGAAGTAAATTTCTGAAACAAAAAGATAGCAAAAACAGGGAACTGGCACTTGGCATCTTGTCAATAAGTTAGTCCGACAAAATGCATAAAAATGATGTAATATGATATTAAAAATATGTGACAACATCACAAAACTAGCATGGATCGCTAAAAAATTATAGATACGTTTGAGACGTATCAGTCCCCCTCTGTGTGTGAGTAGTTCCTTGCTGTAGGAAAGGGGATGGAAGGGATTAAATAAGATTGCTCATGTAATTGGATGCCAAATTGTTAGGGCATGATGCCTAGTATCCTCTATTTGTGTTAATCGTCGTTGGTGCAACTAGTTATGCGTAATGCTTGTCACTTTGGGCCTGGGTGCCATGTTTTCAGATCTGAACACTTATGTTTGCATGAGTATGATTGTTGTTTGGATCCTATCTACTAGTTATATGCACTTGTTGTCAACCGGAACCGAAGACCCCGAGTGACAGAAACGGGGAGATCGATGGGAATGGTTGGCAACTCGAGGGTTACATGTATTCATTGTGTGTTAATGCTTTGATCCGGTGTTCTATTAAAAGGAACACCTTAATTGCCATTTGTTCCTTAATTGGCCCGGCTGAAACCGGATGGCAGGACAAAAGATGCCGTGCAAGTTCTTATTGCAAGCACGTACGACTAAATTAGGAATACATGCCTATGACTGTTTGATACTTGGATGCTATTTATATATTTATTTGCTTGGTGCTTAGTTATGTTCATTTCATGAGCTATCTTATTCATGCAACGCCCGTCTATCTGTCCCTATGCCTACGGTGTTTTAATCCCGCTGTTTATAATCATTACTTTTACCGTCATAATTGCTGTCTTTATTTTATTACCACTGTTACTATTCTACTGCTGCCATCAAATCACTGTTACTACTGATAAATTGCTTCGAGAGAAATCCTTTTCAGGTGTGGTTGAATTGACAACTCAACTGCTAAGGCTTATAAATATTCTTTGGCTCCCCTTGTGTCGAATCAATAAATTAGGGTCAAGCTACCCGCGAAGACTGTTGCGATCCCCTACACTTGTGGGTCATCAGGCATCGTTTCGTCCTTACAAAAGATTTGCTCGATCCGGAGGGCTAAGAGAAGAAAGATCGTTAATATATGTATATAGACAGCAGAGGCTTAATTAATTAATATATATATATGCACCTTGTCCGAGTTTACAATTTCTAATGTTTCACCGGAGCCGCTGGCTTCTCCCTTGTCGGCTTCTCCCTCATCGGAGCCGCCGAGTTCTATGTCGCCCCAGCCGTCGGAGCCGTCTCCTCGGTTGAGAGACTCATCTCCATCACCGGAGTCGTTGAGAAACTGCTTAGTGACATCGCCGCGGATCATATCCTCGAGGATATTTTCCCGATTTTCGTCTCTGCCGTGTGGTTCCATAGTTTCTACAAAATGACAAAGTAGTAATTTAAATCAATAATTAAGGAAAATGACATAATGTTTCTTTATTGGCATAATTTAAAATGGCATAAGTTTTAAATGGCATAATTTTTAAATGGTCCACTAATTTTTTGATCATAGCTAATTCATAGCAACTAATTTAAAATGGAATAATTTAAAATGGCATAATTTTAAAATGTACCACTAACTTTTGATCTAACTTCTAACAAATTTAAATGGTCCACTAATTTTTAAATGGTCCACTAATTTTGGCCTAACTTTTAAAAATTCCTAAAATTAATTCTAACCTAAATTAATTCTACAATTTTGGCCTAACTTTTAAACATTCCTAAAATTAATTCTAACCTAAAATTATTCTAACTAAAATTGCTAGATAAATATTCTAACTAAAATTGCTAAATAATTATTCTAACTAAAATTGCTAAATATTCTAACTAAAATTGATAAATATTCTAACTAAAATAGCTAAAATTGCTAAATATTCTAACTAAAATAGCTAAAATTGCTAAATATTCTAACAAAAATCGGCCTAAGCTTACGTGTCGCGTCGGCGACGGAGAGGATGGCGAGACGAGGCCGGCATGGGACCCAGTGGTGGTGGTACTGTTGTGCAGAGGAGCGGCGCGGACGAGGGCGGCGCAACGCGGAGGAGGGCGGAGCGAAGGAGGGCGGCGCGGCGCGGAGGAGGGCGGCGCGACGGAGGGCCGAGGCCGAGCAGGGCTTCACCGCGGGGATGGATTGCGCCGGTTGAGAATGAAGCCGTTTCGGCTCCAATTTTTGCAAACGAAGGGAAAAAAGGCCTTTAGTCCCGGTTCGTGCTACCAACCGGGACAAAAGGCCCTCTAGTCCCGGTTGGTAGCACAAACCGGAACTAAAGGTCCCCCAGCGCGCGCAAATTTTGGCGGCTGATCGAAAGGCCTTTAGTCCCGGTTGGTGCTACCAACCGGGACCAAAGGTTTTTTTTTTCTTTAATTCATTTAAAAAAAATCAATTTTCTGCATATTTTATGATCTGGTTATCAGGAAAATTCAAGTAATATATCAAATTATTCAGTAAAATTTAATCTATCTATTTATAACAAATGCATTAATATTTGAAATGTTTTTGAATATGAATTTAAATAATTTTTGCATACTTTCGAATCTGATAAAACTTTCAACATGAAAAGTGTTTGAATTTGAATAACTGTCCCAAAACCATTTTTTGTTTTCTAAAATAATTAATCTAACTATTTAAACTATTAACCATTTTGCCATTTTTAATAAAAAATGTATTAACTAGTATGTTTTTGCATATTTTTGAATCTGACAATACTTTCAACATGAAAAATATTTGAATTTGAATAACTAATCCAAAACAATTTTCTGTTTTCTAAAATAATTAATCTAACTATTCAAACTATTAACCATTTTGCCACTTTCATTTTTTTAGTGTCAAAACAGGTTTTTTTTTGTGAACCACCTACTTAGGCTTTTTTTGTGAAGCACCCACTTAGATAGAAAATAATAGACCACCTTATAAGTGCATATAACCTTGGGTTTGGATATAAAAACATACTTATATCTTTTCATTTAATTAATATCTACTGAATTAATTTATATCTAATCATTTCATTTATATCCATTCATTTAATTTATATCTATTGAATTAATTCATATCTAATCATTTCATTTATATCTATTGAATTAATTTTGCCATTTTCAATTAAAAAAATGGATTAACTAATATGTCAACGACCGAATACAAATCATTTGTCCTAACCAGTGACAACGGAATGACAACAGTGGATTATTTGTCCTAACAATCTTAGTCATATTTCTGCCTAGGCCTATAATACTCGTCCTCGTAGTCGTCGTTGTCGCTATCATTGGACGGCGCTCGTGGCTCCAACCTCGACGGGTGAGCACGTCTAGACTGGATGTGAGGGTAGCGCAGGCGGGGGTTATAGCTGTCGGCACAGTGGAAACCAGGGTACCACGGGCCGGCCTGCCAGGGCCCACAAGATTCTTCAGGTGATTTTCGCTAAGGACCAGGCTCTCCGAGCCTGGCGAGCTTCGCGGGGATTTCTCTCCTCGCGAAAGGTTTTCTCCTCGCCAAGGGTTCTTTCCCTCGGCGAGGGATCGCTCTTCGACAAGGCGTCTCCGACGCCGCCCGCAAATTCTACTAAGGACCAAGCCGCGAGGCTTGGCGGGGCCTTTCGCCTCGCGAAGCGCTTTCTTCGTGAAGCTATCTCTGCCCCCGCGGCAGAGCGCACATGGGCTCTGCGCCATGCGCAGAGTGACGCGCGTGCCTACGCGCGATGACGACGACGCCACAGTTGCCGTTTCCATGTATAAAGCAGTCAACAAAGCGGAGCCAAGCAAAGCGGACAACGAGTATTGCCTCTTTGGTGACAAGGGAACAGTCTGCAGCTACGCTCCAAGGACGGCGTCACCATGGGCCGCCTCCCACCTCGGCAAGCGCCAGCCCGCTGTCCAGCTGGTCGGTGCCCCCTTTTCAGCTTTAGTGACGCCGTTCCCCTGCCGTGGACCGCGTCCACGGTCTTTACCTTTATGGTAGACCTCACCTTTACGGTGCACCGCGCCTCCTCCTTCGTCGCCATGTGGTAGCCCTTCCCGCCCAAATGTTTGGGCAGAAGAGGCCCAGGACGCCTATAAAAGGAGGAGGAGCATGCCCAAGCAAAGGGTTGGATCTTCGGTTGGTGCCACTCTAAAAACCCTAACCCTAGATCTAAAGACTAGTGAGTAGCCATTGTTAGCCACCTAGAGCTCGACAAGCTCTCCTTGTACTGTAAACTCTTCAAGCAGTGCAATACACCATAGCAGGACGTAGGGGTTTTACCTCCACAAGAGGGCCCTGAACCTGGGTAATACCTTGTGTCAATCTCTGCAGTGTCGTCCGCAGCGAGCCTGACGAGCACCGTCGCCGGAGCACGTTGTGGACTGTTTGACTCCGTGTTCAGCCCCTTACACGATACCTTGGAGACACCCCTAGTTCCTGGGGACAATCTCCGACATTTGGCGCGCCAGGTAGGGGGCTGAGGCGCGTCTTCATCCTCGACACAGCCATGGCCGGTTCTCGTGCTGAACGTCTCGCTCGCCGGACGGCTAGCGCCGCCACCGCTCCCGCAGGCCGCCCGCGTGGCCGCCCGCGTGGGGGCTCTGCTCCGGAGCGCCGTGTCGACCCCGAGCCCCGCGTCGAGCACCCCGACGACGACGACATCGACCACGCTGAGGACGGCCTCGGCGAAGAGGAGGCCTCCTCCCTGCCCCCGTCGCGAGACCACGCTGCTTCCTCGCTGGGCCGCCCTGCGCCCAGCCCGGCGACTGCGCTCCTCATGGCGCAGGAGCTGCTGCAGTACCGCCCCACGCCGGCGGCTCAGGAGGCCTGGCTCAACCGCGTTGCCGAGCTCGTCGGCGCCGCTCGCGCCGCGGTACCCGCGCCGACTCGTTCCCTGGTCCCTTCTGCGCTCGTGGGGGACGTGGCGCACGGCGCACCTCCCGCACCTCCTCTCCATCCCGCACCCGCTCCAGCTCCACCGGTTGCACCGCAACCTGCTCCAACGGGGGCTCCTCCCCGCGACGGCCGTGCTGCGTCGCACGCGTCGTCGCCGCACGACTGCCAGATCGTGCAGCGAGCCCCTGAGGACGCGCGCGTGAGCATCGAGCGCGGGCAGGAACGCCACCGCCGAGCGCCACCTCCGCGCCACCCTTGCCAACGGCACGGTCACCTACGGCACGACGGCCGCGTTCACTGGCAGCCTTCGTCGCGTCGTTTGGCCAGTCAAGTTCAGGCCGGACCTCCCTCCGCGCTACGACGGCAAGAACAACCCCCTGGAGTTCCTGCAGCTCTACTCTTTGGCCATCCAGGCCGCCGGGGGCGACGACAAGGTCATGGCGAACTGGTTCCCCATGGCCCTCAAGGACTCTGCGTCCTCATGGCTCACCAACCTCCCCGCCGAGTCCATCAGCTCTTGGGAGGAGCTCTGCCGGTGCTTCATCGCCAACTTCAAGGGCACGTACGAGCGCGGCCTCACCTACAACGACCTCCGCGCCGTGCGTCAGAAGCCCGGCGAGACCCTCCGCAAGTACATCCAGCGCTTCAGCCAAGTGCGCAACAAGATCCCCAACGCCACCGACGCGCAGGTCATTTCTGCCTTCCAGGCTGGGGTCACGGACGTGCGGATGCTCGAGAAGCTCGGCATCCACGACAACATCACCACCGTCGTCAAGCTTTTCGACTTGGCGGACAAATGCGCCAAGGCTGAAGAGGGCCGCTTGTTCGTCAAGAACGAGCCAGGGGACCCTGCCGAGGGGTCCAAAAAGAAGAAATCCTCTGAGAAGCGCAAGACTACTGCGGTCCTCGCGGCAGAGCCTGACGCCAAGCAGTCTCGGCAAGCTGCCACTCCAGCCGCAGGACCTGAGAAGAAGGATGACCGTCCCTTCTGCATCTACCACAACAGGCACTCTCACGCCACCGAGGACTGCTTCGACATCAAGAGGCTTCGCGAGGCTCGCGAGGCAAATGGAGGCCGCGGAGGCCGCGGCGGAGGCCGCAGCGGCCGCGGGGGGCGACGCTGGAACAACAACTACAACGCTAGCTACCAGCAGAACCCCCAGGCCAACGCTGCCCAGCCCGCAAACGACAACCTGCCTGCCGAGGCTGACGAAGGCTACCAGGTGCCTCGCGGGGCAGCTTGTATCCTTGGCGGGGCTCAGGCCCCTCGCTCCAACCGCCACTTCAAGCAACTCGCCCGCGAGGTCGCGGCAGCCCTTCCTGGAGTCGAGGCCTCCAGGCCCCTCAAGTGGTCCCAGTGCCCCATTACTTTCGACTCCGGCGACCACCCCAAGTCCACGTCAACCGTTGGCACCATCCCGTTGGTCTGCACCCCCACCATCAACAACATCGCCGTCTCTAAGACGCTCATTGATGGGGGTGCTGGCCTCAACGTCATCTCCGTCGAGACATTCGAGAAGCTACAGGTGCCCTATGAGCGGCTCATGCCTACCAGGCCCTTCTCGGGAGTGACAGAGGGTCTTACCACCCCTTTGGGGCAGGTGAGGCTCGCCGTCACTTTCGGCACCCAGGCCAACTACCGCACCGAGCTGATCGACTTCGACGTCGCACACATCGGCCTACCCTACAACGCCATACTCGGCTACCCCGCCCTCGCCAAGTTCATGGCGGTGACCCACCACGCCTACAACCTCGTCAAGCTCCCGGGCTCGGGTGGCACCATTGTCATCCGCGGCGTGGTCTCGGACGCCTTGTACGCTGTGCAAGCGGCCTACAAGGCTGCCGCGGTGGCGTCACCCGCTGACGAGGACGAGGAACCCCTCCCGAGGCCCCCCGCGAAGAAGAAGCAGCTGTTCTCCAGGAGAAGGCTGCGACAAAACAAGTGTCTCTGGAGGCGAGCGGCTCGGGGGCTTGCGTCACCATCGGCGCCAACCTGCCTCCCAAATAGGAAAGCGCGCTCGTCGCCTTCCTCAGGGCAAACTCTGACATGTTCGCCTGGACACCGTCATATATGTCCGGAGTACCGAGGGAGGTGATCGAGCACCACTTAGCCGTGTGCCCAAACGCACGCCCCGTCAAGCAAAAAGCGCGGCGCCAGGCGCCAGAGAAGCAAGACTTCATCGTCAAGGAAGTAGACAAGCTGAAGAAGGCCAGCATCATCAAGGAAGTGGTCCACCCCACTTGGCTCGCCAACGGTGTGGTCGTCCCCAAGCACACCGGAGGGAGTCGCCTCTGCATCGACTTCACCGACCTCAACAAGGCCTGCCCCAAGGACCCCTATCCCCTCCCGAGGATCGACCAGATCGTAGACTCCACCGCCGGCTGCGCACTCCTCTGTTTTCTGGATGCCTTCTCTGGTTATCACCAGATCAAGATGGCGAAGGAGGACGAGGAGAAGACAGCATTTCTCACCCCTTGCGGTGTGTTTTGCTACGTCTGTATGCCCTTCGGTCTGAAGAACGCTGGCGCCACTTTCCAGCGCCTCATGAGGATCGCCTTGGGAGCTCAAATGGGGAGGAATGCAGAGGCCTACGTCGACGACATCGTCGTCAAAACTCGCGAGAAGGACACGCTCATCCAGGACCTCGAGGAGACTTTTGCCAACCTACGCAAGGTCAACATCAAGCTGAACCCCGCCAAGTGCGTCTTCGGGGTCCCTTCAGGCAAGCTCCTCGGTTTCCTGGTATCCCACCGCGGCATTGAGGCCAATCCCGACAAAATCAAGGCCATAGAGCAGATGCAGCCCCCTCGTCGCCTCAAGGACATGCAACGCTTAGCGGGATGTATGGCCAGCCTTGGCCGTTTCATCTCCAAGTTCGGCGAGAGGGCGCTGCCATTTTTCAAGATCATGAAGAGGTCCGGTCCTTTCAAGTGGACCCCCGAAGCAGCAAAGGCCTTTGAGGACTTAAAGAAATACCTGGCGAGCCCACCCATCATGGTCGCCCCACGCCCTCGCGAGCCTCTGAAGCTGTACCTTGCAGCCACTCCTCAGACGGCAAGCGCGGTCTTGGTGGCTGAAAGAGAAGAGCCAGTCCTCGACAAGCAGGACTCCACCTCGCCAAGCCCAGAACCCCCCGACAAAGAAGCAGACTCGTCAGGCCCCCAGTCCCAAGAAAACCTCGCCAAGGACTCCACCGAGCCCGGGGAGGAGCCAGCAGTTGCCTCACCAACGACTACCCTCGTCGAGCACCCTGTCTACTTCGTCAGCACAGTGCTGCGGGATGCTCGCGAGCGCTACCCCATGCAGCAAAAGCTCCTCTTCTCGCTCCTCATCGCCTCCAGGAAGCTGCGCCACTACTTCCAGGGTCACCCCATCAAGGTGGTCACCTCATATCCCCTGGAGCAGGTCCTGCGCAACCCGAACGCGACAGACCGCGTCGCAGGCTGGGGCATTGAGCTACAACCCTTCGAGCTGGAGTTTGACACCACCAGGGTCATCAAGGGCAGAGTGCTGGCCGATTTCATGGCCGAGTGGACGGACACACGCAAAGACGAAGAGCTTCCAGAGGAGGAGGTTACAGCCTCAGGAAGAACGACGCCAAGCCACTGGACCATGCACTTCGACGGCGCCTTTGCGGCCAGGAGTGCAGGGGCTGGCGCCGTTCTCACCTCACCGACAGGCGACAAGCTCTACTATGCCGTCCAACTGTGCTTCAAGGACAGCGACAAGGTCTCCAACAACATCGCTGAGTATGAAGGCCTCCTCGCCGGGCTCAAAGCCGCCATCGCCCTCGGCATCAAGTACATCCTCATCAAGGGCGACTCTCAGCTCCTCGTCAACTTCTCCAACAAAAGCTACACGCCTAAGGACACCTACATGGTGGCCTACCTTGAAGAGGTACGCAGGTTAGAGAAACACTTCAGGGGCATGGAGCTCAAGCACATCCCACGGGCAGAGAACCAAGAGGCAGATGAAATTGCCCGGCGAGCAGCAAGAAGAGAAGCCCAGAAGCCTGGAGTGTTCGAGGAGAGGCTCACCAAGGCCTCAGTCAAGCAACCTGTGGCCAATACCAGCATCGACGAGGAGCTCCCACCCGCCCCACCAAGCGGAGCACCAGACTGTGGGTTGCCCTCGGGCGATCGCTTGCTGCTGACTCTGGTACGGCAAGACACTGGTTGGATCGACGAGATCAAAAGCTACCTGCAGAGCCAAGCCCTTCCCGAAGACGACGCAGAGGCCGAGAGAATTGCTCGCCAGGCCAAGTCCTATTGCATCCACGACGGAGACCTGTACCGCAAGCGACCCAATGGGATTGCGCTGCGGTGTGTCCCTGCCGAGGAGGGCCGCCAACTCATCAACGACATACACAGCGGCGAGTGCGGCCACCACTCTTCCTCGCGCACCATTGCAGGCAAAGTCTTCTGGAGCGGTTTCTACTGGCCCTCAGTGCTTCAAGACGCCGCCAAAATCGTCCAAACCTGCGACTGCATGCCAATTTCACGCCAAGCAAATCCACCAGCCCGCGCAAGGACTCCAGACGATCCCGCTCTCCTGGCCGTTCGCGGTCTGGGGGCTGGACCTGCTCGGACCCTTCCCGCGAGCGCTCGGGGGCTACCGCTATCTCTACGTCGCCATCGACAAATTCACCAAGTGGCCTAAGGTGGAGCCCGTGCGCACCATTCCGGCGAAGTCGGCGGTAAAATTCATAAGGAGCCTGGTCTGCCGCTTCGGCGTGCCCAACCGCATCATCACCGACAACGGCTCACAATTCATCAGCGGCGCCTTCAAGTCCTACTGTGGCAGCATCGGCGCCCAAATCTGCTACGCCTCGGTGGCGCATCCATGAAGCAACGGGCAGGCCGAACGAGCCAACGCCGAGGTGCTAAAGGGCCTCAAGACGATAAGCTTCAACCGCCTCAAGGCCAGCGGCAAGCATTGGATCGATGAGCTCCCCTCGGTGCTCTGGTCCATCCGCACCACGCCAACAAAGCCAACTGGTGAGACGCCGTTCTCTCTCGTCTACGGCGCTAAAGCTGTCTTGCCCAGCGAGATCACTCATGGCTCTCCGCGAGTCTTGGCCTTCAAGGAGGCTGAGGTGGACGAACTCCGCAACGACGACCTGCTGTTGCTTGAAGGGCTTCGCCGCAATGCGGCCCTGAGAGCGGCAAAGGTACCAGCAAGACCTCCGCCGCTACCACAGCCGCCACATCCGGCCACGCACTCTCGAAGTAGGAGACCTTGTCTTGAGGAGAATCCTCTCCAGGGCAGGCCTCCACAAGCTCTCACCAATGTGGGAAGGCCCCTACAGAGTCACGCACATCGCCAGGCCTGGCTCCGCACGGCTTGAGACGGAGGACGGCATCCCTGTCGCCAACCCCTGGAACATCCAGCACCTGCGCAAGTTCTACCCCTAATCGCCCTCGGCGAGCAATTTTTTGCATCAAGGGAGAACCACGTGCCATCATCTTTAAAGAAAAAAAAACTTCGGGCTCCCCTCTCTACTATACGTTGCCGCGGGCCGTTCGAGAAGACTCCCAAGCCACTAAGCCTCGGCATGGTAACCTCTTCAGGCACCATGTCTTGGCGAAGTGGATCCCCATGCCGGTCATGGTGGAATGCAGGCTAAAAGCCACCCCCGCATAGGGGCCCCCTGAGCTCTCTCTACATGCGTCTGCCTCGGGCACGCCCCTCGAGAGTCTCAGCCACAGAATGTGGACCCCATGCCAAGAGCATGGCGGATTTTTTGTGCTTCTGGCCACGCCAGTGTAATGAACCTATGTTTCAGGCCAATTTGAACATTTGCGCATCGCGCCAACGTATTTTGTTGCTTCGGTGTTTCTTTGCTTCGGTGTTGTTCGCCTTTTTCTCTCGCTCGTATGATCCCTCCTGTGTATCTCACGAGCGGGGGCTAGCAGGTGCATGCCACGGAGCATCCGGCAGCACCTAAAACCCAAGGGATCCGAGCTCTGAACTCGCGGGTCAGCTCTCATGCATGTCAACTCCCAAGGAGCTCTGAATTCATGGGTCAGCTCCCGCGCACGTCAACTCACCAAGGATCACCAAAACCTTGGTGCCTGTTTCTCCTCGCGAGACACACATGAAGGAACCTACGAGCACCGTAAGAACCTTTAACTGTCTATTGCTTGCGGGTACGCCTATGTTCTCCAAGTGCAGGAAAACAGGCTCTCCAAGCCTCAGGCACCCTCTCAAGGCAACAACGCCTCACCAGGGAACCGACACCCTCTCCAAGGCGGAAACGCCTCGACAAGCTAAGTCTAAATACTTTTCAAATCTCCTCTCGCTGGCTGTTTGCCCCTCGAGTCTCTTTTCTCTCTCCTATGCCTCATGGGCTGCTTGCACGTCAAAGGGGAGCCCCAAGCATCGCGCTTCGAGGAGCTCTTACTTCTCGAGGCCTCACGCACCCCCCGGACTTGTGGAGCACTGACTCGCACATACCGAAGCGGCGGTGGTGTAGCGCTAAGAGAGGGTCCTAAAACGTAGAGCAAAAAGACATGAAGAGGAAAGACAAAAGCCTCCCGAGGGACGTCCACAAGCATATTCCAATAACTTAACAAGTTCTTACAAAGTTCACAATCAAAATGGCTAAGATAAATTTGCCCTCGGCACGTCCAGCAGCAGGCAAGGAGCTCAGGCCGTCGCGCCTCCTGAGGCGCCTGCGCGATCCATGGTGGTTTCCGCCTCCTCCAGGGCTTCCTCGTCGCCGCCTTCGTCTTCATCGACCAAGGCTTGGTCGAATTTCTTGGCGTATGCGATGGCGGCCTGCTCGGCGGTCTCCCGCGCCTTGTCGCTGATGGCACGTGGTGGCGCCATCACATCCTCAAGGTCAAGTGGGGGCTGGAGCCTCACGAGGTTGCTGAAGATGTTGGTGACGCCAATGACGAGGAGGTCGCGGCTCTCCTCCACGACGCGCTTGTCGAAGCTCTTCGCGACCCCTTCAAGTTTTCCAAGGAATTGCTCGAAGAAGAGCGAGTACGAGGTCTCGTCGTCGGTCGCCGCGGAGAAGGAGGGGACGTCGATCCTCAGATCTCTCCCGACGGCGCGCACGCGGCTTACCAAGCTCTGGAGAATGCTTTGACGCTGGCGTGTCATGAACCGGTCAACTTGGCGCTGATCTCGTGCCTGCTCCACCAGGGCCGTGACCGGCCCCACCTGCTGCCGGAGCTCGTCCAGGTCCCTCTCCAGGGCAATGGCGTTCCCCTCAGCGCGCGTTTGGGCCTCCCGAGAGACCTCGAGGCAAGAGGTCAACCGCTTCTCCTCCTGCTCAAGCTCCTTGACGCGCTTCTCGAGCCCCTTGCGTGTGGACGTGAGGCGGCCCACGGTGGGCGCCGCCTGCGCGCCCAGGCTTTATTGACCAGCACTCGAGTCGTGGCGGGCCCCACCACGTCGCCCGTTGGAGCCGAGGAGGCCGCGGCCGCGGGCGCAACCGCTGCGTGACACGTGTCGCGGCCCTGTCAGGCATCTTTGGCCCCTCGATGCTTCGCCTTCGTCATGGGCCTCGGCGTGCCCATCGCGGGCCCGGGGGCTACTGTCGGCACAGTGGAAACCAGGGTACCACGGGCCGGCCTGCCAGGGCCCACAAGATTCTTCAGGTGATTTTCGCTAAGGACCAGGCTCTCCAAGCCTGGCGAGCTTCGCGAGGATTTCTCTCCTCGCGAAGGGTTCTTCTCCTCGCCAAGGGTTCTTTCCCTCGGCAAGGGATCGCTCTTCGACAAGGCGTCTCCGACGCCGCCCGCGAATTCTACTAAGGACCAAGCCGCGAGGCTTGGCGAGGCCTTTCGCCTCGCGAAGCGCTTTCTTCGTGAAGCTATCTCTGCCCCCGCGGCAGAGCGCACATGGACTCTGCGCCATGCGCAGAGTGACGCGCGTGCCTACGCGCGATGACGACGACGCCGCAGTTGCCGTTTCCATGTATAAAGCAGTCAACAAAGCGGAGCCGAGCAAAGCGGACAACGAGTATTGCCTCTTTGGTGACAAGGGAACAGTCTGCAGCTACGCTCCAAGGACGACGTCACCGTGGGCCGCCTCCCACCTCGGCAAGCGCCAGCCCGCTGTCCAGCTGGTCGGTGCCCCCCTTTTTCAGCTTTGGTGACGCCGTTCCCCTGCCGTGGACCGCGTCCACGATCTTCACCTTTATGGTAGACCTCACCTTTACGGTGCACCGTGCCTCCTCCTTCGTCGCCATGTGGTAGCCCTTCCCGCCCAAATGTTTGGGCAGAAGAGGCCCAGGACGCCTATAAAAGGAGGAGGAGCACGCCCAAGCAAAGGGGGGATCTTCGCTGGTTCGATCTTCGGTTGGTGCCACTCTAGAAAACCCTAACCCTAGATCTAAAGACTAGCGAGTAGCCATTGTTAGCCACCTCGAGCTCGACAAGCTCTCCTTGTACTGTAAACTCTTCAAGCAGTGCAATACACCATAGCAGGACGTAGGGGTTTTACCTCCACAAGAGGGCCCTGAACCTGGGTAATACCTTGTGTCAATCTCTGCAGTGTCGTCCGCAGCGAGCCTGACGAGCACCGTCGCCGAAGCATGTTGTGGACTGTTTGACTCCGTGTTCAGCCCCTTACACGATACCTTGGAGACACCCCTAGTTCCTGGGGACAATCTCCGACAACCGGGAGCTGGTGCGCCCGGGCTCACAAACGCCGGCCTCTTGCTTCATGCACTTTACTTAATGCAATTGTCTGTTGCTTGCAACTTAATACCGTTGGGTGACAGACTGGATAGCGATCACGATGGACTTTTTAGACAAATACGCAGTTGGACTCAACGGTCTTTGTTCCTTGTCGTGATGCCTCCATAAATATTATCATGTCCTTTTTGTCATAGCTAAATTGGGTTTGTGTCATGATCTTGTCAATTACCTAGCTGTAATTCATTCACCCATCACATGCATATTTTATTTAATTGAGAGACTCCACTAGTGAACCCATGGCCCCCGGTCCATCTTTTTACATTGTTTACAACCTCATTTACTTGCTTTTAATCATCATTATTCCTCTTGTCACTTTTCATATTTCATCTATTTCATCATACAATAAACTGCTTTGTTTTCTACGAGACTTGAAAGATTGACAACCTTTCCGCCGTTGGGGGCAAAGTATTTGGTTGAGTGTGTGCAGGTCCACGTCTGTTGAAGGTCAAGCACCAGAGATCTTCAACATTCACCTCGTTGTTGATTTCAAAGTCCTACTGGTTCGATAAACCTCGGTTCGTTAAACGAGGGAAAACTGCTACTAGCTGCAATTCCGCCTTTGCTTGGGGCACCACCCAACTTATTTTAATACAGCAGCAAGCTCTTTTCTAGCGCCGTTGCCGGGGACTTTGGAGCTACAGCAAGGAAAAGAGGAGTTGAGGATGGTGAAGGAAGCTCAAATTTCCAAGGATTTTAAGGGAGGAGCCCTAGTTGGTAAAACTACTTTTGCTCCACCAATTGTTGGTACTAATAGTATTGCTGGAGGTCCTTTTCCAAGTTTCACAATTCATGAATTTGATAAGAATGATGATGTCTTTGATTCTGAAAAAACTTGATATTTGGCATTGCGCCTAGCTAAAAGGCGTTAAAGAAAAGCGCTTGCTGGGAGGCAACCCATTTTATTTTCAGTTTGCCTTTTGATTTTCTTGAGTCATGAAGTTATTACCTCTGTAGAAACTTCATTGTATCTTTGTTTTGGTTTTTTGTGCCAAGTTTAGCCTCTAATGCATTGAAAGTGCGAGGTATTGTGTTGCTGTCCAAAAACAGATTCTGTGCACCTGTTGCACGAAAATCCTAAAATCGCCAGAATTTTATCTTTTTCTGATAATTTTTGACAGAAATCCTGATGCTTTTATCTATCTTTCGTTAGTTTTAAGTTTTTTTATTTGAGCTGTAGAAGTGCCTCGAAAAATTCAATCTTTACAGACTATTCAGATTTTGACAGATTTTGCTTTTATTTTGTATTTGTCTCTTTACCATTGTCATATGTGATACTCTAGGGGTGGAGTGCCACATTGAGGCTTAGTAAACAGTAGCTAATATTTAATGAAGTTGGTTTGCAATTTGTCATGAGTTGAACACATGTGCATTTTAATTTATGAGCACTAACCCTCTAATCAAATTATGAGAAGTTTTGTGTGAAGGGAGTTTTTAAGTTCCAAAGGAGAGGAATATGAAGAAATCGAGGATGGATCAGAGCTCAAGCTTGGGGATGCCCCCATGGCACCCCCTTAATATCAAGAATTATCAAGAGTCAAAGCTTGGGGATGCCCAAGGCATCCACTCATCTTCATCGACTATCATAAGGTCGTCTTCGTTAAACTTCGTTTTTATCACTTTACATATTATGTACTATGATTGGAGCATCTTTCTACTTTCAGTTTTGTTAGTTTGTTTGCTAGTCATATCTTTGTTGGATCCTAGCTTTATTTGTGTGGGAGAGAGACACGCTCCGCTTTTTCATTCGAATACTCCTTTGCTTCGCTTATATCTTTTTGAGTATTCTTAGCTACTGTCTGTTTTCTAGTAAGCTCTCGCTTTTAGCTTTTATCTTGTTTAGAGCTCCTAGTTGTTAAGTTAAACTCTCTTGTTCTTCACTTATACTTGTTCGAGAGTTGTTGTTGAAAAATTGCTTGAATTGTTAATGCAACAAAATGCTGTTTGTGTGATGATAGAATAAAATGGAAAGCATGCATAGTTGTAGATCATGGTGTGGATACTTGATGCTTCTCAATTGTTTTGAGATGTTAAGTTGAATGCTTAAACTTGCTGGTTATTTGAGTGGAATTGATTAGTAAAGAAATATGGTTGAAAGCTTGAAATTGTGTGGTTTTTCACAGTTGTTAATTCATAGTGCTAATCTTTCCATCAAAAGAATTGTTTGGTCAACAAGGGAGACGGTGTAGAGTTTTTATGGTTATGACCGGTAAATGTCTTATGTTGTTCTGTTACCGGTCATTGTTAGATGTTTGATTCAAACTCTTTTTTTGCTAAGCCTAAAAATTTGTACTGAGTGTATGGTTCACTCGTGCATCCAATCCCCAAAGCCAAACTTTATTGCCAGCTGAGTCCACCATATCTACCTATGCATGGTATTTCCTACCATTACAAGTAAATTTGTCATGTACTACCTTTAAAAATTCAAAATACTTCTTCTTTGTGCCTCTGTTTTTAAGCTCATGAGGGAGCAGTAGAGAGCTAGATATAACTTGTGACAAGTGAGGTCATTTCTCCCCTTTCACCCGGTGTTGATGGATTACATCTTCAATTGAATCAACCCGAGAGCAGCTTAAGCAAAAATATAAATATAACTCACAATTCTCCTCCGCGCAATGCAAATCTGAGAAATCAGCCCAAGCATTGGACAATGGTGAAACCAAGGAGAAAGAAGAACGTACTCGCTCTTCTAAGAACAAGCTGCTCTCACAAGTCTAAAAACCTTCCTTGTCATGAGGGACTAGATAGTTTCTCTGTTGTGAAGTCGTTGACGAAAGCATGCATACCTAAAAATCATTTTACTTCTGTTTTAAAAACCAAAAAGCTCTAGCACATGACTAATCCCTGCTTCCCTCTGCGAAGGGCCTTTCTTTTACTTTTAATGTTGAGTCAGTTTTCCCTTTTTCCTTCTATCTCCAGAAAAGCAAACATCTAGCATTGACCCTGGGTATCATTGCGCATATTACATTATCAAGATTAAACATGAATCTTTATATTGACTTTATCTATAAGATAAGTTGTTGGAAGTTGAAGCTCTTTGCTAATGCTTACATCTTTCTTTGTGTTGATTTTCAAACACTTTTGTCATGGAATTATTATCCTTGTGAATTAGTCAAATATGTTGATCACATTGTTTTCATGTCTTTGACATACTATTTATGAAAGGTTTTGCTTGGATGATTCAACTTGTTTATTCATTGCTTACTTGCTATCAATTATAGACAATTGTTTTGTATCTCTTCATTCACATCCTTTGATTTGCATCACTATCTTGATCAAGAATTTGTTGGTTGCATGTCTCATAAAAAATTATTTGTTATCACCTACCTACTCAAGGACAAGTAGGAGTTAAGCTTGGGATGCTGATACGTCTCAAACGTATCTATAATTTTTGAGTTATCCATGCTAGTTTTGTGATATTGTCACATGTTTTTACTGTCATTTATATCATTTTTATGCATTTTGTCGGACTAACCTATTGACAAGATGCCAAGTGCCAGTTCCTGTTTTTGCTGTCTTTTGTTTCAGAAATTTACTTCTAGAAATATTCTCGGGATTGCACCAAAATTTACGAGGAATTTTTACTCGACGGAAGACACCAGAGGAATAAAGGGCAGCCCTGGGGGCCACCCACAGGGCAGGGATGGCCTCCTGCCGCGGCACCCCTTGGCCCGCGTCTGGGACCCACCCCTGCTCCTGGTGGGTCCCCTCGGCCCCCTCCGACGCCTATAAAATCCCTAAAACCCTAAAAACATCGAGGCATCCATTATTTTCCAGAAACTCGACTCCGACGCGCCTTCACCGAAAACCGTAGTTCGGGGTCCAATCTGAAGCTAATCCCGGCACTCTGCCGGAGGGGAGATCGATCCCGGAGGGCTCTTCATCGTCATGCCTTCCTTCGGGATGATTTGTGAGTAGTCTCACCTTGGACTACGGGTCCATGGCAGTAGCTAGTTGGTAATCTCTCTCTCTTGTGCTTCATGTCTTATGATCTTGTGAGCTGTCTAACATGATCAAGATCGATTATTGTAATGCTATGCGATGTGTTTGCTGGGATCCGATGGATTATGAAGTTATGTTCAGATTGTGCATGATTCTTATATGAGTAATTTATGTTCTTGCATGCTCTCCGATGTGCGTAGTTACTTTGGCCAAGTGATTGTGTATATCTCCAAGAGAGGGTATTTATGCTAGATAGTGGGTTCATGCCCCCTTTTGTTACTGGGCACGAGTGACAGAAACGTCTAAGGGCGAGGGTGTGGTGTTGCTACTAAGGGTAAAACAGCGGTGTTAATGTCTCTTTTGATATTAGTATTGCTTACTTCATGCACTTTACTTAATGCAATTGTCTGTTGCTTGCAACTTAATACCGATGGGTGACAGACTGGATAGCGATCCCACGGTGGACTTTTTAAACAAAGACGCAGTTGGACTCAACGGTCTTTGTTCCTTGTCGTGATGCCTCCATAAATATTATCATGTCCTTTTTGTCATAGCTAAATTGGATTTGTGTCATGATCTTGTCAATTGCCTAGCTGTAATTCGTTCACCATCATATGCATATTTTATTTACTTGAGAGACTCCACTAGTGAACCCATGGCCCCTGGTCCATCTTTTTACATTGTTTACAACCTCATTTACTTGCTTTTAATCATCATTATTCCTCTTGTCACTTTTCATATTTCATCTATTTCATCATACAATTAACCGCTTTGTTTTCTGTGAGACCGGAAAGATTGACAACCTTTCCGCCGTTGGGGGCAAAGTATTTTGGTTGTGTGTGTGCAGGTCCACGTCTGTTGAAGGTCAAGCACCAGAGATCTTCAACATTCACCTCGTTGTTAATTTCAAAGTCCTACTGGTTCGATAAACCTCGGTTCGTTAAACGAGGGAAAACTGCTACTAGCTGCAATTCCAACTTCGCTTGGGGCACCACCCAACTTATTTTAATACAGCATCACTCCTCCTCGTTGGACACCCCGTCAGGCGGCCCATGGTCGTTGCCAGCGGTGCGAAAGCTGTGGAAGCGGCTGACGTACTCGTATTCGACCATGCCGTCCCAGTAGGGCGCCTCCGCTCCTACTCCGTCACCGTGACGTCCACCTCAGCCTACCACAACGCGCTGATGTAGTCTAGCCTCACCGGCGGCGCTACTGGGACGTTGTCGAGGTGGTGCTGCGCCTCTTCGACCGTCAACGAACGACGATCATCAAGTGCGTCGGGTTGTGGAGGTGGAGGCGGAGGCAAGGAAACCGCGTCCAGGCGGCAGCGTCGCTCGCGGTCCTCCTCCGTCGGCCGGATACTGGGGCCGCTGCGGTACATGTTTCCTTTGTGAGTGGGAAGGGAGAGGGCCGGTGGTGCAGTGTGTGTGGATTGACGGAAGGGTCGGTGGTGGCATTTTAAAGCCGACCGATGGAGCGGGGCTCGGAATGCCAACGGCATGCATGGCGCCGTGTGGGCACTGACGACGCTTGGAACGCCAACATCATGCATGGCGCCGCGTGGGCTCTGCTCCGCTGCTGGTACGAGGCGACGCTTCACTGCGGCGCGCTGCATCAATGTGCCGCTTGCATTGATGCGTCGCTTTGGGTGGATGACATGCGGGTCATGCCTACTAGATACGTGCACAATGTTTAAAGTTGAGAAAAAATAACCACGGCGCGGCGGCTATTAGCGCCGCGACTGGGAACGACGACACCAATAGACGCCAAATCGTCCGGACGGCGCCGATAAAGCTCGTTCGGACGCTGCTCTATTTACGTCCTGATTGGAGATGATCTTACGCGTGACCTGCTATTCTGTCTTTCTAGAACTACTCATCGTTCACGTCTTCGTCTTGTCCAACATTTTCCACGCATGAGCGCTGGCAATGGAGTTCTCTGGCCGCGACGTACTGTACATTTTTTTTCTCTGCACTCTACTGGGACGCGATGATGGACACCCCAAGTTTTGCCTTGTTCTCTGCATGCACGTTCTGTGGGGTGACTCGTCTCGTAAACAAACGGAAGATCCTGTATGTACGGCTTTGGCTGCGGCAGGCAAAGGATATTCTTTCTCCCCTCGTCACTGTACGTTTGATTCCTTCTCTTCTCGTGTTGGGTGTACCTTGCCTCCATCTGCCTTTGTTTCGTGGATTTCCTCTCTAGACACCCACTCACATCGCCATGGAAATTACTCCAACCAAATCCTCCTGACGAACAGTCGAGTTTAACGGACCAGAGTTCACAACTCTTTCTGTACTTGAGAAACAAAAGCAGTCCATGAAAATGGAACCTGTTGATCTAAAAAAAAGCTGTCCATCACTTTTGTAGTTTATTTTTTTGAGGGAAATCACTTTTGTAGTTGTATAGCAATCTGCAAACAGTTGTACGTAGGCATCACCAAGAGCTGAAAGGATAATTGTGGCATACAAGAACCTCCAATGATAGTGACATGTTACACGTACGTACCTTGGCCGAACCAATAGGCCAAGATCCAAGAAACCCGGGCCTTTTATATAAGATCCCGTGCTCACAGTACTCTTTCCATTTTTCTTACTCGTCATTGCTCCACCTATACTATAAAGAAATACTATCATCCCATGAAAAATTTGCCGTACACCACTGAACATTCTATTCAGGATGTGGCGGAATCTATGCTTTAAGGGCTACCAGCAAATTCTTAAGATATGTTGATATGTATGGCGTATCAAGGACAAATCCAACAATACTCGTCGTAACTTTCATTTGGGTGCAAATGATCATTAAAACAATCCCATTTTTTTAGTGATGTTGATAAAATCAGTCTATCGTCTTTACAAAATTTCCCAAATTCAGTTTGTATCCAGTAGTCTATATACACACTGATAAAATGGTAAATTCTGCTAAACATAAATCAAAATACTAATATAAAGGTGCTACTTAGCAAAATTTGTACAATTTATATGCACTTACCTACTACCGGATTTTTTTAAGATACTGACTATATTATGCCCTAGATAAACATTTGCTTAATATTTTATCATCTTGCACTACTATTCTATGCTCGGTAGGCTGCCGCGGTCGTCTCGCCAGC
Organism: Puccinellia tenuiflora; assembly: GCA_012064385.1. Lineage (NCBI taxonomy): Eukaryota > Viridiplantae > Streptophyta > Magnoliopsida > Poales > Poaceae > Puccinellia > Puccinellia tenuiflora. The sequence continues at coordinate 1,503,753 of QRDG01000324.1, read as the reverse complement.
ACCGACTCCGTACCAACCAGTGCATCTTCACCAACTGCGCGGCTAGGTCAGACGCGTCATCCAAGGGACGCCTTGATGCGTCGCGCCGGGTTGCTCTCGTCCGCACAGTATCCATCGCATGTTCATCTTCGCCGTGAACAATCGGGACTTCACCAACAACTTCGCCATCAACTCCGATTTGTGCGTCGTCGTCCCCGCCATGGCGCGTACATCGCACGTCTGTCTGATCAACCGACCAAGCGCCCGTCTACGCCAAGCACGTCCCCGAGCAAGCCCCTGCCACCGATCGAGCTACGGGTTGCCGCTGCATCGCCCTTTCGGCCACAGCGCCGCCGCCCTTGGTCCATGCTACCGGCTACCAACGCGTCTTATTCCCAAGCGTGTATACCGCCGCACCGACTCGCGCCCTATAGCTATGTCGCCCCCTTGGGCTATAGCGTTGCTCTATGCAGTCATCTTCGCCATCCCCGCACACCGACGTCCTTGGCACCAACTGCGCCACCTCCCATGGAACGGGTCGCCATGGTCCGCGCAAGGTTTTCGTCACACTGCCGGGTTCTTCCTCGCCTACTTCGACTACCGCCGCCACGCTTCTACAGGTAACCTGCATGGCCACTCCAGGCCGTCGCAGGTCGCGCCGACGACACATTCTCCAAGCGTCCAGCATGGCCACTACAGGCTAATGCTGCATTCGCCACCTTCAACATCTTCGTCTCCTACGATCACTTCGCCAGCGTCATCACCCCCGCCTACTCCGACACTGGCGTATGGTTCACGGTGGTCCCTGTCCTCGACGTGTCTTCGATTCTGGCAAGCTCACATTGGCGCCTCGTCTTCATCGGCTTTGACAACGTCCTCGGCATCGATTCCTTCCTCTACGACTACCTCGACCGCATCACCGAGTTCTTCTATGCGCACTCGGTTCTGGCAAAACCATAGTATGCCTTCTCGATGTGCACCTGGTTCTGGCAAATCTATAGCCGCGCCTCGTCCTTGACGGCTCGAACTGTTTCGACTCCTACATCGACATCCGTGATGTCTGCCTCGTCGCGTCTCCGTCATTCTCCACACGCTATGTGCGCGCGGCTTCATGTGCAGCTACCTCGACACCGGCAACCCCGACCACGACATTGACCACGACGACCCCTCGCACGGCTACCTCGACCAAGGTTGCACCGCCTAAACACTCTCGGCTCCCTCGACATCGGTACAAAGGACTATCACCTCGCTTGAGCACCTCATCAGCTTCATCTATAGTCTAAGCTTCTGCACCGCAACACCGTCCATGACGTTCCCGCTACGACTGCGGGGGATGTCAGCCCACTTGATTCTACTTCGCCTTATATCCAGTTTGACCGTCTGTTGGGGTTATGCCGAACAGGTACCTTCACTAAGGAGACTAAAGCCAGCGTATCAGGGTGGCCCATAGTGGTGATAAGCCGAATTCTGGCTTACCGGGCGGCCGAGTACGATGAAGCGCAGTAGGCCCATTCGGCTAAGGGAAGGTTCCAGAAGTCGGCCCGCATTGAGGATGACTTAGCACTCAAGGCAAGGCCCAAGTCGTGTTAGAGTAGAACTCTGTGACTTAGTCGGTTAGGTTTCTTCCTGTAAGCCCTAGGTCCGGACGCCTTTATAAGCCGGCCTATGGGACGCCTCAGGGCAAGCTCTAACACACCTGTCATTGTAATTGGCACATATTGCCTTATAGTGAATTATAGCAGCACGTAGGGTTTCTCCACCGTTGCGAGATCCAAAGATGGGTAAACTCTTTCTCGTCCCGTCACCGGAACCACCCTCATCTCTAAAACCCACCTCTCTACCTAGCTCGATTGCACCCCTATCGCAGCTAGATTTGACATTATCACGACAGTTGGCGCCCACTGTGGGGCAAGAGATTCCGGGGTTACGTTCCGGCCGGGATCTACTGGCGGCGTCAGTGACACCATCGTGGTCGGCTTGGTGAGCTACTTCGACGAAACAGGAGCTGGCCACGTATTCAACGACGGCTTTTGGACGCCGACAAAGGAGGATCCTGTCAGCTGGTCCACGGTCTCCGTCGGCGGCTTCGACATCTTCGTCGGCTTCACTGCCCAAGCTTTCGATGATCTCGGCGTCACCTCGAGCATGCCCGCCACCCACCCCGGCAACTTCGATGACTTATCGAATCTGGACTCTGAAGAGATTGCCGATCTGGATCTAGCTTTCGACGCGGATGATGAAGATTCTGAAGACGACGCAAGTTCCACTATGGCGGCGCCGGACTTCCACTTCGTTGGCATCCTAGGAGAATCTGGCTCTAACGAGTCGATGATAGAACCCGAGTCTATCCTTCCTGCTTTGCAGGCTGGGGCTGATTCAGAAGCCGGATCAGGGGACACTGCCCATATGGAGCATGACCTCGAATCTGAAGGAGAATCCGACAATTTTAGTCGGAAAGTTGCATCCTGCTTAGGACGCCCTATCAAGGTTTTAATGGGTGATGTCATCTCTGATCCAAAGGATGACCCCAATGCCTCAAAAGCCGCCAATGGCGAAGAAAGTACTCCAGAAGCCAGAAATCAAAGGGTGGACTTTATGCCACCACTGGCTCCTATGAAGGGAACTAGTAGATTGCCAGCTGCAGGAGACGACATTAATGCTACAGCCGGCGAAGCAATGGAGAAGGAGCACGAAGAAAGGATGGCAAAGTACAAGCAACTGCTAACTCCACTTCCTCCTAACGCATCGCTAGCCGACATTGAAAAGCGCCGCGCCGAACTAGAAGAGCAAGCAGCCCAGATAGCGGAGCGTGAAGTTGAGATCACAAACAAGGAAACAGAGTTCATCCGAAAGCAGAGAGAAAAGGGGGCCGATGATGTTTTCCGTCCGGCTCGCGACAAGAATCTGCACAAGAGGTTGGATTTCCGCAGCAAGTGGGAAGCCGACCATGTTAATTCAGTCTGGAGAAAGTACCACCACCGACGTGACCCGGTGACTAATTTGTGTTACTTTAATACCCCAGCCAAAAACATGGAGGCGGCCCAGGAAGTCATGTTCGACAAATCGTTGGACCGTGACGCTCGCCTCAAATATTCGGCTTATCTACTGGAGGTTGCACAGCAGCAGCAAAACGACTCGCAAGTCAAGTCTGGACGGCTTGTTGACGACTCTCGTCTTTGCAACTCGATAGCCAAGAAGCCGATGGTTGCTACACCTGCAGACCCAGACGATGACCCAGCCGGCTCAAGCAGCCACAACAAAGGTGGCGATAAGGACCCGAAGGACAAGCAGCCACTTAGAGGTGCGGAATCCCGGACAGGTTCTTCACGCCATCGTGAAGCTGGTAAAAGCCGGGAAGGACATCAGAGCCGGGAGCGAAGGGAGGACCCTCGCAAGGAAAAGGCGGCACCACCCCATCAGGAGCGACGACGTGAGGGGGAGATTCCACCTCGAAGGGAGGGTGACAGAGATAATATGCCACCTCCACCGCCGCCTCCACCGCGCAAAGAGGGAGATAACCCCTCCAAGTACATACCCCCTCCACGATGGCAAAGGACTCCAAGCCCTCCGCGTAACGCGAGTCGGGTGAGCCAAAGCCGTCACAGGGATGAACCAAGGCGAGGAAAGTCAGTTGATAAGCCGCCATCAGCCAATGATGTTCGAAGCCTAATCGAGGAGAGGAAGTCGGCCAGAGATGCCCAATACCTCGGCCCCAAGTGTTTTGGCAGAACAATCAGAGAGCAAATCCTACCTCCAACTTTGTTGAACGTAACAAAGATGGTGGAGAAGTACAGCGGTACGGCTAATCCTGAGACTTGGCTCTCAGATTACGTCAGTGCCTGCGACATATACCAAGGCAGCGCCGACTCCGCAGTGCGATTCTTGCCCCTGATGTTAACCGGGACGGCACGCATGTGGATTGAAGGTTTGCCGGAGAGGACAGTTCATACCTGGAGTGACATGAAGCACGTCTTTATTCAGCACTTCCAGGGCACGTATAAACGCCCCAAGTCGATTTTCGACTTACAGCGGTGTGTGCAGCAAAAGAACGAGTCCAGCCGTGAATTCGTTTCACGATGGAGCGAAATCAAAAACGCTTGCGAGGGCGTCTCAGAAACTCAGGCAATCTCTAAGGAAAGGGACAACTTTTCGCTTCATGATCTACAGCGATGAGTGGGAAACTTTGGGTGGCTTACTAGCTTGTGCGAAACAAGTACGCCGCTGCTGACGATGACAACAGGGAAGACGGAGAAACCCGCCGGCGCGATTCCGGGAAAAAGAAGGTTGAAGACCAAGCTGGCCCTTCTCACGAGGTTGCTGCCACCTTCGGTAAGGGTGGGCCAAGCAATAGAAAGTGGCAGGACAAAAAGCCGGCAAACAACCGACCATCCCGACCGCCAACGGTGAAGTATGAAGACATCAAGCACAACCCCTGTGTTCATCATCTGAGGCCGGATGGGACGAGCTCCCACACGATCCAGCAATGTCACATCAATCGGGACATCGCCAAGGACCCCAAAGCCGGCAAGTCAAGGAACAAGTGCAAGTCCAGGACGAACGACAAAGAGAAAGAGGACGCTGCTTCAGAGTCGGATGACGCGGCCTCCGAAGAGGGAAAAGGCAGTAAATTTCCTAAGCATGCCGAAAGTCTTATCGTCAATCTGGCAATAGATTCGTCTCGCAAGGAAAAGGCGGCTTGGCGAGAACTCAATGCTTCGGTACCTGCAGTTCCTCAGTATTTGGATTGGTCTGACATTCCCATCACATGGGATCGCAGCGATCACCCGGACAGAGTTCCTTAAACACGCACCTACGCTTTGGTCGTCAGCCCTATAGTCGACAAATACAAGTTGACAAAGGTGCTTATGGACGGAGGAAGTAGCATCAATATACTCTACGCCGCAACATTGAAGAGGATGCGTCTCTCCGAGTCACAACTCAGCCACAGCAATGTGAAGTTTCATGGGATTGTGCCGGGACGACAAGCCTCTTCAATGGGAAGGATCACCCTGAAGGTCACCTTTGGCGGCACAGATAACTTCCGGACAGAAGACGTCTCTTTTGAGGTGGTTCCTTTTAAAAGTGCATACCACACAATCTTTGTATGTCCGGCTTTCACCAAATTTATGGCTCGGCCCTGCTACATATATAGCAAGCTGAAAATGCCGGGACCCAATGAGATGATCACAGTCAAGGGAGACTTCAAGAAAGCAAAGGAATGTGAAGCCGCCAATGCCGAAGAATAAATCTGCAAGGAAGAATTGGAGGATCTCAAGAAGACAATGAGTCCTAATGAGATGCCGGCAACTGAAAAGCCGTCCTCTAAAGTCGACTCGAGCTTCAAACTGAAGGATGACACCAAGAAAATCAAGCTCTCAAAGAATGATCCGACAAAGGAGGCCATCATCGATGCCGGCCTCAATGACAAATAGGAAGGCGAGCTCGTCAAGTTTCTCCGTGAGACCCGGGATATCTTTGCTTGGTCACCATCTGACATGGCAGGTGTCCTGAGAAAACTTGCCGAGCACTCCTTAAAAGTCAACAAAGACGCTAAGCCGGTCAAACAAGGCCTCCGACGGCTCGGAACTGAGAAGCGCAAGGCGGTTGGAAAGGAGATCCTAAGGCTCACTGCCGCCAAGTTCATCTGTGAAGTTGTCCACACTGATTGGTTGGCAAATCCACTTCTTGTCCCAAAGAAAAACATGTAGCGCCCCGACCCCAGAACTATACAGTGACGCTATGTGCAACCGGTCATGCTACACAATCGAAGGTTACTAGGGTTACCAATCCCAGGCCAAAACCTTTGGCAGGCGTGCTCGGAATGGATCATCGGCAATGCAATACTTCGATCATGCCATAAGCTCAGACATAGCTATCATGCATAATAGAGAGATCAAGACTGCGGAACAACTGGCACATCACAGACTCTACGACACAAAGAGATCATATAGCAACTCATATATGAGAAAGATACAAATTACAAACAAAGGTCACAGACCCATCAGTACATCATGCGGAAGCGAAGTAGTGTTGTCTAACAACAAGATCCAAAATAAGGCCTAAGAGGCCTAAAAATAAACATCCCGTGCCAGCCTGTTTTCCAGGACGTCCCAAGCTGGCACCTGGGAACCTCAGACTACTCGTCGATATCCACGAAGAACCCACCTGTCTGCTCGGTGTCGTCCTCCTCTGAAACAAATTATAATAGCAGCAAAGAAAGACTGAGTATGACGTACTCGCAAGTTTAGTAGGGCGATATAGGCCCAATGATGACGGAGGCTCTAAAGCTGTATAGTAGTTGTTTTGCATAAAGCTAGTTTTCATTTTAGAAAGATATAAACGACCCATGGCATCGACTACTCAGAGTATTTTTCATAAGAAGGATAAGAGAGTAAACTTTCATCTTCGGTTCTCATTGAACCAACTTGTAACCAGAACCTCTCTTCTCCACCAAGGCACTCCCTCGAATCACCCTCGAGGAAATGAACCTTTTATCACATGTTGAAATGCAACCTCTAGTTGCCAGATTAATTAATTATGTTCAGGTTCTCTATGGTCTTATCGTCTATTCCCAAGTCGTCCATAACCGCGGACACGACTTTTCGAAAAGATTAAACGCTGCAGGGGTGTACTAATTTACCCATTGGTACCGTCCGACTCGCCTGATTAGCTCTCTTCCGGGGAAAGCTGGCAAGCGGGCGCGGTTAAACCTTTACCTCGCATGAGACTATCCAAGGATCATCTGTGGCGACAGGACAAGTTTACCCAGCCTATTTCAGCCCCTGCCCCCATCGCCACGTCCTAAACACCACCATCCTCATCGTTTCTTTTTCCGCTCACACACCCACATGCAAATGGAAATAGCAAACTAGAGGACCCTTGGACACGCCCGCACAAGTTATTCAGTTAGTAAGGAGCCCATACTCCCACCAATGGAAGCACGCTCGTCTTGGTTCAAGAGGTAAAGAACTCGCACCTAGGCGACAAGGATGAGGCAAAACACCATAACCCCGATGGCAACTCATCCAAGCCTTTTAAGCAATATAATTAAATACCACTAGTAACCACCATGTCCGAACATTCCATCAGCATCATAAATATGGAATTAAATTCACCGGACAATATAGCATTCGACTAAGCATGGCTAAGCATAGCTAAGCATATAAATACAACCATTATATATTGTATCTCCGGCCAACACATAAAACCTATGGTTCATAGGAGGGGAAACATGTGATGGTTTAGGGGACAATGCAATTTATAGGATACTCTACATCTTGATCAAAAGTGACATTGGAATCGAATGCAATATTTTGGTGGATAAAATAATTGTATAAAACAGTAGGATGCTATATGCCAAGAAGGTTAGGTTATCTCTTGCCTTGCTGATAGTGCTGGTCGCGCGGATCGTCGAGGTATTGTGGTGGAACCTCGACTCCTGAATCTACCGGAACACAAACAATAACAGCAAAACGAAATAAATAACATGAATACAAAGGTGCAATGCACACTCATGATGAGATGGTCAAATTATGCACTGAAATGGTCTTGGGCATGTCCCACAAGTTAAATGGAACCCCTAAAATAATTATTGCAATTAATGGGTTATATCTTCATTTTAAACTTAGTGAACTAAGCATTTATCCAAAATGTCCAGTACTAAAATATGAGTTCTACATGCATGAGAATGACATTATTAGATAGGTATTGTTCTCCTGATCATTTTGGTACTTCGTTTGCAATTTTTCGATTAACGATGAAGAAATGACGAATTAAACGGTTATTCAATTTTAATCATTGTAACCAATTCAAAAGGACATCAAAGGAAAGGTTGTTTTCATGCTGTGAACTTAACATAGCTAAACAGCCCTTGAGTTGCTGATCATTTTAGTATATCATTTACAATTTTTGGATCAATATTTATCAAGTTATGAATTTCCCAAAATGTGATTTAAATCTGCCATTTTAATTAATTATTTTAAACAGCACAAAATTTAATTCTACAACTCTCTAAAATGGCATAAACTTATAGTTCATTGTTTACTGAACATTTTGATACCTCATTTATAATTTTTGGATGAATATTCTTCAAGTTATGAATTTTTTTAAGTATTGATTTAAATATGCCATTTTAGTATTTAATAATTAAAGGCAAATCAATTTAACCAAAAAAATTCAACTAAGGGTACCAACATTCTGGGTTTATTCTCCTGTGCATTTTAACATATTATTTGCATTTTTCTGAATTGTAAAACTCTAGATATGAATTTCCAAATTTTAAATTTACCCATAGATGATTTTGTATTTCATAAATAATTTCAAAATCAAGATTTCATTGGCATGTGTGAGTTACATATTTGGGTAGATCATGAAATTGTGAACATTTTGGTGTATCAATTGCATTTTTCTGATTTACCATCTAAAAGATATTGCAATTCTAACTTTCTGTTAAATTCTGCAAAAAAAAAAAACAAATTGGATGAACAGATGACGTCATGGTGACGTCACCGGGGAGCAGCGGGTCTGTTGATCACGAATTCGACAGAAATTGGAGGGATTGGCCGCAGAAACTTGCTCTAAGAGCTAGAGGAGACGGAGGGGAGTACGGGGAGCGGCGGCACGGACCAAATGGCCGCCGGAGAGCCGGCGGCGACCATGCACGCGGAGGCGTACGGTGGAGCACGGCGGCAGCGGCTATGAGAGGGAGAGGGGGAGCGGGAGGATGTCCCGGAGGACCGGATGCTCACCAGGAGCGCGTTGGAGGGGACGGCAAGGGCCGGGGAGGCCGGACGGCGACGCAATGGAGCTCGGACGGCGGCGGGCGGCGTTCGGGACGGCGGCGATCTTCGCGTCTTCAAGCCATCCCAGCAAGCTTCGCTTGCACCGTGAGGAAGAGGAGGACGAGGCAGTGCTGATGGGCTACTCCGGTGTGCTCGGGGAAGCCTGGTTCACCGGCGATTCGTCGGTGTTGGCGGCGGCGGATGTCGGGCAGGGTTACGGTTTCTGAGTGCGGGGAAAGTGAGGGGGGAAGAGAGAGAGCAGGGCGCGGCGCCCTTCTTGACCACGCAGGGGGGCGACATCGACACAGGGGAGGCGGACACAGCGGCAGGCGCTTGCCATGGCGGCTGTGGCGACAGGAGGAAGGAGGAGAGAGAGGGAATGGCAGGGGGGACCCACCTGTCAGGTTTTTAAGATTTTCTTTTTCATTTAAAAACCAGTAGAGTTTAGGCAATTAATTAAGGCCCTTAAACATCTTTATAAATTCTGGAAAAATTTACAGAGCCAGTATATCATATTAGGAACCTGACATAAAATTTGCAGCCCATTTGAAAAACATTTTATGTGTAAATTATTTTGGAATTGCTCACAGACAATTTGGATCTTTATTTAACTGTTTGAATTGGCAAGTGCATTAATCTTTGCAAAAAACATATTTTAAATTTGTTGGAACTTCCTGGACAAATATGATAGTTCAATTTGAATTTTGTTTGTCCAATAATATTCACCAACCTTGATTTAATAATTCAAGCCAAAGCATTATTTCATGTGGAGCAATTTAAATATAGATGCCATGATGCAATCATGAAAAAGCAAAAGTGAAAATTTGGCCCATATTTTAGGGTACCAAACTGGGGCTGTTACAAAACACATCCAAGCTACGTATGTGCATTGATTTCACTGGCTTGAATAAAGCCTGTCCTAAAGATCTGTTTGCCTTACCGCGTATCGATCAGGTCATTGATTCAACTGCCGGCTCCGAGATGCTATGTTTTCTGGACGCTTATTCGGGTTACCATCAGATTAAGATGAAGGAGTCAGATCAAATCAAGACGTCCTTCACCACGCCATATGGCAATTACTGCTATGTCACAATGCCTTTCGGCTTAAAGAACGCCGGTGCTACTTACCAAAGGTGTATGCAGCGGTGTTTGGACAAGCAAATTGGCCGCAATGTTCATGTCTATGTCGACGACATAGCGGTCATGTCGAAGAAGCGCGGCGATCTTATCGCCGATCTGTCGGAAACCTTTGCAAATCTAAGGGAGTACTAGATGAAGCTTAATCCAGCAAAATGCGTCTTTAGAGTTCCCGTAGGCAAGCTTCTGGGCTTCATCGTTTCTCCAAGAGGAATTGAAGTTAACCCAGAAAAGATAAAGGCAATTCAGAACATCGAGAGGCCGACTTGTCTGAAGGAGATACAGCGGCTTACGGGTTCCACCGTGGCTGTAAGCCGATTCATTAGCCGGCTTGGTAACAAAGCATTGCCATTATACAAGCTCCTCAAAAAGTCGGACAATTTTGTTTGGACAGAGGAAGCAGAGGCAGCTTTGGCACAGTTGAAGTATACATTGACACATGCTCCAGTCTTGGCAGCTCCAAAGGGAAAAGAGCCGCTTCTGCTCTATATGTCGGCCACGAATTTCGTGATAAGTGCCGTCATTGTAGTTGAACACTTGGAGGAAGGGAAGCAATGGCCGGATCAGCGCCCTGTCTATTTCATTAGCGAGGTGTTCTCAGATTCGAAGCAGCGCTACCCTCACTACCAGAAGTTAGCTTATGGTGTATTCTTTGCCGCCAAAAAGCTACAAAATTACTTCCAGGATCACACAATCACGGTGGTCAGCAAAGCTCCATTGAAGGATATCATCAACAATGCCGACGCAACGGGCCGAGTCGCCAAATGGGGCATCGAGTTAGCAGCTTTCGACATCCAGTACAAGCCGAGAACCGCAATCAAATCTCAAGTTCTTGCCGACTTTGTTGCAGATTGGACAGAGGCAATGGAGAGCACTCCTTTGCCGGATTCTCAATACTGGATAATGCACTTTGATGGCTCAAAGATGAAGGAAGGCTCGGGGGCTGGAGTAGTGCTAAAATCGCCTAAGGGAGATAAGCTCAGTTATGTCCTCCGAATCCACTTCAACGCTACCAACAACGTAGCAGAGTATGAGGCTCTCCTCCATGGCCTTCATATGGCTAAGGAGTTGGGGGTGAAACGCATCCTCTGCTATGGCGACTCGGATCTTGTTGTACAGCAACTTGATGGATGCTGGGACACGAAAAGTCCCACAATGGCGGAATACAGGAGATCAGTCGACGAATTCGGCAGATGCTTTGCCGGCTTCGAGGTCCGACATATCTCTCGAGATGACAATGAAGCTGCTGACGCCTTGGCCAGAATAGGCTCCAGGCAAAAGGCCGTGACTCCAGACGTATTTCTCCATCATCTACATAAGCCGTCCATCAAAGGCGGCGACGAAGACTATCCCTTGTCGGCAGAATCAGTTCATGTATGCCTGGTAACCCCAGATTGGACCACGCCATACATGGATTTTCTGATAAATAAAAAACTGCCGAAGGACGATGAAGTGTTGAGCCGCCAAATTGAGCGCCGAGCAAAGACGTATACAATCATTGATAGACAACTTTACAAGAGGAGCACATCCGTCATCTTCCAAAGATGCGTTTCTCCAGAAGAAGGGCGGCAAATCCTTGAGGAAATCCACTCCGGCGAATGTGGGCATCACGTGGCGGCAAAGGCATTGGTCGCTAAAGCATTCCGGCATGGATTCTTCTGGCTAACGGCTAAGGAGGATGCTATCAACATCGTCAAGACGTGTGAAGGATGTCAACGCTACGCAAAGCAGGTTCACTTGCCGGCTCAGGAGCTCTGGATGATCCCAATAACCTGGTTGTTCGCGCTCTGGGGGCTAGACATGGTGGGACCTTTCAAGACGGCAAGAGGAGGCTTAACTCACCTGCTGGTGGCGGTCAACAAATTCACAAAGTGGGTGGAGGCAAAACCCATCAAGAAACTCGACGGAGCTATAGCTACAAAGTTCATCATCGAGATAACAACTCGATTCGTCATACCGCATAGAATTATCACTGATAATGGCACAAACTTTGCCGTCGGTGAGCTATCGAAGTTTTGCAGCCGATCGAAAATCCGGCTCGACGTGGCATCGGTGGCACACCCGCAATCCAATGGACAGGTAGAGCGCACTAATGGCATTATTCTGCAGGGTATTAAGCCGAGGCTTGAAACCCCATTGCATCGAGCAGCTGGCGCTTGGGTTGATGAATTGCCGGCGGTCTTATGGAGTATTCGTACTACCACAAATAGATCGACCGGCTTCACCCCTTTCTTCCTTGTTTATGGTGCAGAAGTGGTACTCCCAACCGACATGATCCACGATTCGCCTCGAGTCGCAGCCTACGTCGAAGAAGACGCAGAAGAAGCACGTCAAGACGGCTTAGACATCCTCGAAGAAGAAAGAGAGCTGGCTCTCCAACGATCCGCCATCTATCAGCAAGATCTGCGTCGCTATCAGAGCCGTAGAGTGCGGAATCGATCTTTTCGAGAAGGCGACCTAGTGCTTCGGCTTGTGCAAAGCCGGCAGCACAAATTATCCCCTCCATGGGAAGGACCTTTCGTTATCAGCAAAGTTCTGAAAAATGGGTCATATTATCTCCTCGACTTAAGGGATTCAAAGAAAGATCCCGGGAAGAAAGGTCGCAAGAGGAAAAGGCATGTGGAAGACGACTTAGATGAGACGAAACGTCCGTGGAATATCGCTCAGCTACGTCCCTTTTACACTTAGCAAATTCTATTGTAACCATGTCAATGTGATCATGAAATAAAAATTGGCTTCTCTCATGTGAAATTCGAGAATCTATAAAATCCTTTATTTCCCAATGATCTTATTGTTTTCATCTGTTTACCCAAAATTTCCTGTGTTGCTTGTTGGTAAACTGTTTTTCATGTTGAATCCGCCTTAAGGTGATGAAAAAACAACGTTTTGCCAAATTAATGTTTGTCTGATAGCTTTTTGCGTCGGGTTGCTTCAAACCATTCCGTCACCGAAAGGCGGCACTTGTTCTGGGTCTAAACAGATTGGTCGCTACGTACCCTGTTACTCAGCAAGTTTGCTTCGCAATAGGTTTGCCGGCGCTCAAAGGCTAAGGTGTCAAGGCTAGGATAAACTGGGCATAAAAATTGCAAGTTTGCAAATAAAATAAGCTGGGTTAACGCAGCAAAAGACATAATTGTTTCAACAAATATGCATACTGTTTGGACGGCTTTACATCTTGTAATTACATTTTTAAGGGATGGTCGGCTTAAGGAGCAAGTTCGGCTTATGCAGATTTGTCCACCTCCTCCCCTTCATCGTCAGATTGGGTGGGAGTTGGCGGGCACGGCACCTCCTTGAAAAATGTGGTAAGGGAAACCATGTTGGCGATCTTGCTGGCGTAACCGGAGACGGAGTGCAAGATTTTCTTCCGGTCTTGGGTGTCCAGCGGAGAGTCGTCCTCTTTCTCAAGAGGAAAGCCGCGGATGCAACACGCCAAGCTTCCGCCTCCGGGTAATGTGCCATCATTAGGCCCAAAGATGTCTTGGCACCTCCACGAGCGCTGGATCGAAGCCGTTCTTCAAAGGACGACGTTGCTTCGTCCAGTTCAGTTACCAAGCCTCCAAGGTCCGTCAATGGTTCGGGGTTGCCGGGAAAGAATTCTCGGCAAGCTTCTTTCCCGAAGAAAGGATCTTCGGGAGGAGTTCCCCTACTTCCAATATCCGGTCAAGCCGGTTTTCCACTGTCAGCTCATGGCCATAACCCTCCGGAGCTGCAAAAGGCGAAGTTCAGTTATAAAATGGCCAAGACAGAAAGCAATGAAGTTGGGTTTTTAAGTAAAACTTACTCAAAAGCTGATTGTCAATAGCCAATGATTCATCGAGGCGCTTGTCAAGCCGGTCTTGGACTTCACGAAGGGCATCTTTGTGATTCTGCCTCTCCGTCTCCAGGGTTTGTTCGGCTTTCGCAAGGCTCTTCTTGGCCATCTCTAGCTCCGCCGACATTGATTGATTAAGCTTTTTCAGCTCAATGTTTTCGTCGCGGAGCCGGTCGAGGATGCTTGCGCTCTCGGCAAACTCCTTGGCTTTTATGATGGCATCTGCAAGACAAAATGTCAGCAGTATAAAATTAAGCATGCAATGCAAAGTTAAGGTTTCGGCATTCATACCTTGGTACTGGACGCGATCCGCCTCAAAGCCGGCGACGATGGCATCCTTTTTTGCCAGCTCCGTTTTAAGCCGGCGCATATCCTGATTTCGCACACCCAAAAAGTTGATGGTTTCAGCACCAATTTTGCGATGGATCTGTGTAAGGAGGTGCTAAAAGCCTAAAGCAATATTGAAGAGCAAGACTGGCTACAGGATGACATTTCATCGCTAGGGGGCTAAACATGTCGGCTAGTTTGTAAAACTTAACCCGGCATAGTGCTCGGGGGCTACTGGGGAAGTCATTTACCTGGTAGTGCTCGCGGAGAAGAGTCATGCCGGCCTCGAAGCTTTCAGCAAAGTAATTCTGCTGATCTTCAAGGATTTCTATGACATCAAAGGTGTCATAGGCCTTGGTCTGGTCCGGCTCGTCATCTCGGACGGTTGTTCCTTTCTTCCGAGGAAGCCGAGGGGTGCGCATGAACCGGCTCATGAACTCCGGCTTGATGCGTCCCTCGTCATCAAAGGCCTCCGCCTTAATCGGAGGAAAGGTTGGGGCATCATTAGCCGGAGCTTCAGCCCTTGGTGGAGAGGAAGTTTCTGCCGTCTTCCCCGTCATCTCCGTCCATTGGGTAGGAGGTATAATCCTGGCTCTCCCGAGAAATGGACCTGCCGCCATGGTTCGGGTGGAGCTCTCCTCCACCGGAGTTGGCTTCGAAGCCGAAGGAGTTGGGGGAGGAATGGCTGGAGAGGCCTTCTTCCGTGTGGCACACACCTTTTGCTTTAAGGTTGCGCCTTTCTTTATCCTGCAATGGTGAAGGAGTAAGAATGCAAAGATCCGACAATATTGAAGAGCAAAGAAGAGATGTTTTAAGCCAACTTACTTCTTTTTGGGGATGTTGAGCCCAACAAGAGCGTCGTCATCCTCGGATGACTTAACGCCAATCGTAGTAGACTAGCTTTTCCTCTTCCGGCTCTCTGCAGTAGCCGAAGAAAAGGAGATGTGCCGCGTGGGCACCTTGCTGGACGATGGCTTGCTAGCAGGACGAGTGGCGGAAACTCCGGGAATCTGGCATATTGCATGTTAGTCCGATAAAAGCAAACCCGAATGTCTTAAAGAATAGAACTTTGGTTCGACAAAGTACCTTTGGGGGAGGGTTAGTTGCAGTATACATCGGCAACGATTCTTCATATTGCCGGCCTTCGCCAGGCCAGGCTTTGATAAACCGGTTGAAGCGCGCTTGGAAGAGCTCCTCATTCAGGTCTTCTTTGCTGGTCCGCATGGGATCAGCATTACCCGTGTACTCGCACAAAAGGCGAGCACGATGTTGGAGGGGCTGGATCCGTCTCTTCATCCAGCAAATTATTGTATCCTCCCCAGTTAAGGGAGGAGAGCCGGAGGTTAACTCCGCAATCCTTGCCTGTATGGCGGCAAGGTCCGCCGGCATTTTCGCCGATGGTTTCTTCTTCCACGAGGGAAGGGGCGTGCCGGCTCTGTCTTCGAAGGCGGCAAGCCCTTCAAGTCTGTTCGGGGGCGCCACATCGTTGCAGTAGAAAAAGGTGGACGCCCACCCCTTTGCCGAATCAACGATCGGCACCTGAGGATACCAATCGATGTCCCGGCGCATGTTGAAGCTGATGGAGCTGGCCACCAACAACTCCTTGTTCATAGTCTGCCTCTTGACTAAGAAGCATCTTTGGAGAAAGTCTAACCTAGGTGCTAAACCTAAGTAACCTTCGAAAAGTGCTACAAAGTCGGAGATGTACAACAAACTGTTGGGGGTGATGTTGTGGAGCTGGAGGCCGTAGTGGTCTAGGATCTCTATCAGAAAAGCCGAAGGCGGCAAAGAGAAACCCCTAGCTATGTGGGAAGAAAGGAGTACCCGCTCATCCTTGACTGGTGTCGGAGACGGGTCGCCAAAGGCGGATCGCCATGACGGCGTAGTTGCCAAAGCCGGAGGGAGGACACCATCAGAGGCCATGCCCTCTAATTCACCTTCTTCTACTCCGGAGCAGACCCAGTTGTGGGTCGGGTTGTTGGCGACGCCTTCATTGTCGCCGGCTTCCTATTCTTCTTCTTCTTCTTCTTCTTCTTCTTCTTCTTCTTCTTTAGTTGCCTGGGCCTCTTCGGCCATATCGGCGGCGGCTGCGGAAGCCGAAGCCTACGTAGCTGTGGCTTCAGCTGCAGCTTTGGCTAAAGCAATCTCATCACGCCCTGAGATCGCGGCGGAGGAGTCCGCCGGAGCAGAGGAAGAAGCCAAGGGAGCAGCAAATGGCGCGGAGCCGGCGGCGGCGGTGGCGGAGACCGAGGCACCCATCGGCGGCGCCGAGTCGAGGGGCGTAGCGTCAAGGATAGGAGAGTCCGGCGCACTGGAAGCCATGGAACTTGGAAGAGGAGAGGAAGAACTCGAGCTCGGAGATGAGATCTGGAGAAGAAGAGTGCTAGGGTTGCGAATGGTGGCATGGCCGTGGCGAAGGCGAGGCGGCCAGCTTTTATGGCGGGCACGCCGAGATATGTGTAACAGCTCCGAGCCGAGATTTCCGCCACGCGTCATGGAATCAGACCGTTGGAGAAGTTTCTTCCCTCCGATGCCTCGGTTCCAGCACGGGAAAAAAAAGGAAACTAGCCCCGCATTCAAGGATGCCACTCCACTCACTCTGTCGGGTCTAACATATCCGTCAAATCGCTGGGCACGTGTCAATGCGCACTCAAGTGTTTTCTCGACATGAAGAACCGGCACACCGAAGTCGACAAAGCTGTTCGGTGCTGCTGTATTAAAATAAGTTGGGTGGTGCCCCAAGCGAAGGCGGAATTGCAGCGAACCGAGGTTTATCGAACCAGTAGGACTTTGAAATCAACAACGAGGTGAATGTTGAAGATCTCTGGCGCTTGACCTTCAACAGACATGGACATGCACACACTCAACCAAATACTTTGCCCCCAACGGCGGAAAGGTTGTCAATCTTTCCGGTATCGCAGAAAACAAAGCGGTTAATTGTATGATGAAATAGATAAAATATGAAAAGTGACCAGAGGAATAATGATGATTAAAAGCAAGTAAATGAGGTTGTAAACAATGTAAAAAGATGGACCGGGGGCCATGGGTTCACTAGTGGAGTCTCTCAAGTAAATAAAATATGCATGTGATGGGTGAACGAATTACAGCTAGGCAATTGACAAGATCATGACACAAACCCAATTTAGCTATGACAAAAAGGACATGATAATATTTATGGAGGCATCACGACAAGGAACAAAGACCGTTGAGTCCAACTGCGTCTTTGTCTAAAAAGTCCACCGTGGGATCGCTATCCAGCCTGTCACCCAACGGTATTAAGTTGCAAGCAACAGACAATTGCATTAAGTAAAGTGCATGAAGTAAGCAATACTAATATCAAAAGAGACATCAACACCTCTGTTTTACCCTTAGTAGCAACAACACACCCTCGCCCTTAGACGTTTCTGTCACTCGTGCCCAGGAACAAAAGGGGGCATGAACTCACTATCTAGCATAAATACCCTCTCTTGGAGATACACACAATCACTTGGCCAAAGTAACTACGCACATCGGAGAGCATGCAAGAAAATAAATTACTCATATAAGAATCATGCACAATCTGAACATAACTTCATAATCCATCGGATCCCAGCAAACACATCACATAGCATTACAATAATCGATCTTGATCATGTTAGGCAGCTCACAAGATCATAAGACATGAAGCACAAGAGAGAGAGACTACCAACTAGCTACTGCCATGGACCCGTAGTCCAGGGTGAGACTACTCACAAATCATCCCGGAGGAAGGCATGACGATGAAGAGCCCTCCGGGATCGATCTCCCCTCTGGCAGAGTGCCGGGATCAGCTTCAGATTGGACCCCGAACTAGGGTTTTCGGTGACGGCGCGTCGGGGTCGAGTTTCTGGAAAATAATGGCCGCCTCGACGTTTTTAGGGTTTTAGGGATTTTATAGGCGTCGGAGGGGGCCGATGGGACCCACCAGGAGCAGGGGCGGGTCCCACCCGCGGGCCAAGGGGGGGCCGCGGCAGGAGGCCGTCCCTGCCCTGTGGGTGGCCCCCAGGGCTGCCCTTTGGTCTCCTGGTGCCTTCCGTCGAGTAAAAATTCCTCGTCAATTTTCGTCCAATTCTGAGAATATTTCCAGAAGTAAATTTCTGAAACAAAAAGACAGCAAAAAACAGGGAACTGGCACTGGGCATCTTGTCAATAGGTTAGTCCGACAAAATGCATAAAAATGATATAAATGACAGTAAAAACATGTGACAATATCACAAAACTAGCATGGATCACTCAAAAATTATAGATACGTTTGAGACGTATCAGCATCCCCAAGCTTAACTCCTACTCGTCCTCGAGTAGATAAGTGATAACAAATAATTTTTGATGAGACATGCAACCAACACATTCTTGATCAACATAGTGATTAAAATCAAAGGATGTGAATGAAGAGATACAAAACAATTGTCTATAATTGATAGCAAGAAAGAAATTAATAAACAAGTTGAATCATCCAAGCAAAACCTTTCATAAATAGTATGTCAAAGACATGAAACAATGTGATCAACGTATTTGACTAATTTACAAGGATAATAATTCCATGACAAAAGTGTTTGAGAATCAACACAAAGGAAGATGTAAGCATTAGCAAAGAGCTTCAACTTCCAACAGCTTATCTTAAAGATAAAGTCAATATAAAGATTCTTGTTTAATCTTGATAATCTAATATGCTCAACGATACCCAGGGTCAATGCTAGATGTTTGCTTTTGTGGAGATAGAAGGAAAAAGGGAAAACTGACTCAACATTAAAAGTAGAAGAAAGGCCCTTCGTAGAGGGAAGCAGGGATTAGTCATGTGCTAGAGCTTTTTGGTTTTTAAAACAGAAATAAAATGATTTTGAGGTATGCATGCTTTCGTCAACGACTTCACAACAGAGAAACTATCTAGTCCCTCATGACAAGCAAGGTTTTTAGACTTGTCAGAGCAGCTGGTTCTTAGAAGAGCGAGTACGCTCTTCTTTCTCCTTGGTTTTACCACTGTCCATTGTTTGGGCTGATTTCTCAGATTTGCATTGCGCGGAGAAGAATTGTGAGTTATATTTATATTATTGCTTAAGCTGTTCTCGGGTTGATTCAAGTGAAGAT
Source organism: Puccinellia tenuiflora (assembly GCA_012064385.1). Classification (NCBI taxonomy): domain Eukaryota; kingdom Viridiplantae; phylum Streptophyta; class Magnoliopsida; order Poales; family Poaceae; genus Puccinellia; species Puccinellia tenuiflora. Next base: position 1,484,613 of record QRDG01000324.1, on the reverse strand, counting down.
GTAATCCATCAACACCGGGTGAAAGGGGGGAAATGACCTCGCTTGTCACAATTTATATCTAGCTCTCTACTGCTCCCTGATGAGCTTAAAAACAGAGGCACAAACAAGAAGTATTTTGAATTTTTAAAGATAGCACATGACAAATTTACTTGGAATGGTAGGAAATACCATGCATAGGTAGATATGGTGGACTCAGCTGGCAAGAAAGTTTGGCTTTGGGGATTGGATGCAGGAGTGAACCATACACTCAGTTCGAATTTTTAGGCTTAGCAAAAAAGTGTTTGAAACAAACATCTAACAATAACCGGTAACAGAACAACATAAGACATTTACCGGTCATAACCATAAAAACTCTACACCGTATCCCTTGTTGACCAAACAATTCTTTTGATGGAAAGATTAGCACTATGAATTAACAACTGTGAAAAACCACACAATTTCAAGCTTTCAACCATATTTCTTTACTAATCAATTCCACTCAAATAACCAGCAAGTTTAAGCATTCAACTTAACATCTCAAAACAATTTAGAAGCATCAAGTATCCACACCATGATCTACAAAACTATGCAGGCTTTTCATTTTATTCTATCATCACACAAATAGCATTTTGTCGCATTGACAATTCAAGCAATTTTTCAACAACAACTCTCCAACAAGTATAAGTGAAGAACAAGAGAGTTTAACTTAACAACTAGCATCTCTAAACAAGATAAAGGCTAAAAGCGAGAGCTTACTAGAAAACAGACAGTAGCTAAGAATACTCAAAAAAATATAAGCGAAGCAAAGGAGTATTCAAACGAAAAAGCGGAGCGTGTCTCTCTCCCACACAAATAAAGCTAGGATCCAACAAAGATATGACTAGCAAACAAACTAAAAAAACTGAAAGTAAAAAGACGCTCCAAGCATAGCACATAATATGTAAAGTGATAAAAACGAAGTTCAACGAAGACGACCTTATGATAGTCGATGAAGATGAGGGATGCCTTGGGCATCCCCAAGCTTTGACTCTTGATAGTTCTTGATATTCAGAGGGGGTGCCATGGTGGCATCCCCAAGCTTGAGCTTTGATCCATCCTCGATTTCTTCATATTCCTCTCCTTTGGAACTTAAAAACTCCCTTCACACAAAACTTCTCATTATTTTATTAGAGGGTTAGTGCTCATAAATTAAAATGCATATGTGTTCAACTCATGAAAAATTGCAAACCAACTTCATTAAACATTAGCTACTGTTTACTAAGCCTCAATGTGGCACTCCACCCCTAGAGTATCAGATATGATGATGGTAAAGAGACAAATGCAAAATAAAAGCCGAATCTATCAAAATCTGAATAGTCTGTAAAAGATCGAATTTTTCGAGGCACTTCTGCAGCTAAAATATAAAAACTTAAAACTAACGAAAGATAGATAAAAGCATCAGCCTTGCTTTCAAAATTATCAGAAAAAGATAAATATATGGCGATTTTAGGATTTTCGTGCAACAGGCGCACAGAATCTGTTTTTGGACAGCAACACAATACCTCGCACTTTCAATGCATTAGAGGCTAAACTTGGCACAAAAAACCAAAAGAAAAGGATACAATGAAGTTGCTACAGAGGTAATAACTTCATGACTCAAGAAAATCAAAAAGCAAACTGAAAATAAAAGATGGGTTGCCTCCCAACAAGCGCTTTTCTTTAACGCCTTTTAGCTAGGCGCAATGCCAAATATCAAGTTTTTTCGGAGGCCTTTGCAACATCAAGAGCATAGCTTGACCTTATGATTGATTCAAAAAGAAACTTCTTTATCTTTCTAGGGAAGTGTTCCATCCCTTTTTTAAGGGGAAACTGAAACCTTATATTTCCCTCTTTCATATCAATAATAGCACCAACAGTTCTCAAAAACGGTCTTCCCAAAATAATAGGACAAGAAGCATTGCACTCAATATCCATAACAATAAAATCAACGGGAACAAAATTATCATTAAAAACAATAAGGAAATCATAAACTCTACCCAAAGGTTTCTTTTTAGAAGAATCAGCAAGATGAACATTTAAATAGCACTCTTCCAAAGGATTTAAATCAATCATATTATAGAAACTTTTAGGCATAACAGAAACACTTGCACCAAGATCACATAAAGCATTGCAATCAAAGTCATTTATTTTCATCTTAATAGTGGGTTCCCAACCATCTTCTAACTTCCTAGGGATGGAGGTTTCAAGCTTTAGTTTTTCTTCCCTAGCCTTGATAAGAGCATCAGTAATGTGTTTGGTAAAGGCAAGATTTATTTTAATAGCGTCCGGTGTCTTAGCAAGTTTTTGTAGGAGCTTAATGACTTAGCAAGATTGCAATTATCAAAATAAATTTCATCATCTTTAAATAAACTAGGAGGATCCTCTTTAGTGGTTTGGATAGTATAAACTTTAACAGTTTTCCTATTCATTTCAGAAATTCGAGCTTCTTCAGCCTCTCTAGCCCACCTAGCTTTCAAGAGAGCCATCATCCTTTCATTTTCATTAATTTGAAGAGAGATAGCATTTAAAGATTCATTATGTTTGTCTTGATTTGGAGTGATTCTAATTTTCAAAATTTCAACATCATGAGCAAGAACGTCTACTTTAGAGACTAGACTATCCAGTTTTTCCAACTTTTCTTCAACAGTTTTGTTAAAAGATTTTTGCGAAGTGATAAATTCCTTTAAAACATTTTCAATATCAGAGAACACATTCTTATGAGGATTATAAGAGTTACCATAAAAGTTGCCATTATTGGGAGGATAAGGCTTATAGTTGTTACTACCAAAATTATTTCGATAAGCATTATTGTTGAAGTTGTTTCTATTAAGAAAATTAACATCAACTTGATCCTTTTCTTGGGCAATAAATGAAGCAAGTGGAACATTATTAGGATCAATATTATACTGATTGGTAGCAATCATGGACATAATCATATCAACCTTATCACTCAAAGAGGAGATTTCCTCGACATAATTTACCTTCTTACCACTTGGAGCTCGTTCGGTGTGCCATTGTGACTAATTTGTCATCATATCATCCAAGAGTTTAGTTGTTGCACCTAATGTTGTGGACATGAATGTGCCTCCCGCGGCCAAGTCCAAAAGGTTCCTTGAAGAAAAATTCAAACCTACATAAAAAGTTTGGATAACCATCCACATAGTTAATCCATGCGTGGGACAATTCTTAACCATAGATTTCATTCTCTCCCAAGCTTGAGCAACATGTTCATTATCAAATTGTCTAAAGTTCATAATGTTACTCCTTAGTTGTATGATTTTAGCAGGTGGATTATATTTTCGAATAAAAGCATCTTTGCATTTAATCCAAGAATCAATGCTATTTTAGGCATAGACAATAACCATTCTTTTGCTCTCCCTCTCAAAGAGAAAGGGAAAAGTTTCAGTTTTATGATGTCACTTTCTACCACTTTATAATTTTGCATATCACATAAATCAACAAAGTTATTTAAATGAGAGGCGGCATCATCAGTACTAGCACCAGAAAATTGCTCTTTCATAACAAGATTTAGCAAGACAGGTTTAATTTCATAAGATTCCACTTTAGTAGCGGGCGGAGCAATTGGAGAGCATATGAAATCATTGTTATTAGTGCTAGTAAAGTCACGCAACTTGGTGTTTTCAGTAGAATACATAACGATAACATAAAATAACAAGACAGGAATAAAGACTACACTAATTTTTTTGGGTTTTAAAATTTTGAAACAGGAAAATAAACTAAATGAGATATAAAGCAAGCAAGACAAAAACAAAGTAAAGAGATTGAGAGTATGAGACTCCCCTTGCTGTAGCTCCAAAGTCCCCGGCAACGGCGCCAAAAAAGAGCTTGCTGCAGTATCAAAATAAGTTGGGTGGTGCCCCATGCGAAGGCGGAATTGCAGCTAGTAGCAGTTTTTCCTCGTTTAATGAACCGAGGTTTATCGAACCAGTAGGACTTTGAAATCAACAAAGAGGTAAATGTTGAAGATCTCTGGCGCTTGACCTTCAATAGACGTGGACATGCACACACTCAACCAAAATACTTTGCCCCCAACGGCGGAAAGGTTGTCAATCTTTCCGGTCTCGCAAAAAACAAAGCGGTTAATTGTATGATGAAATAGATAAAATATGAAAAGTGACCAGAGGAATAATGATGATTAAAAGCAATTAAATGAGGTTGTAAACAATGTAAAAAGATGGACCGGGGGCCATGGGTTCACTAGTGAAGTCTCTCAAGTAAATGAAATATGCATGTGATGGGTGAACGAATTACAGCTAGGCAATTGACAAGATCATGACACAAACCCAATTCAGCTATGACAAAAAGGACATGATATATTTATGGAGGCATCATGACAAGGAACAAAGACCGTTGAGTCCAACTGCGTCTTTGTCTAAAAAGTCCACCGTTGGATCACTATCCAGCCTCTCACCCAACGGTATTAAGTTGCAAGCAACATATAATTGCATTAAGTAAAGTGCATGAAGTAAGCAATACTAATATCAAAAGAGACATTAACACCTCTGTTTTACCCTTAGTAGCAACAGCACACCCTCGGCCTTAGACGTTTCTGTCACTCGTGCCCAGGAACAAAAGGGGGCATGAACCCACTATCTAGCATAAATACCCTCTCTTGGAGATACACACAATCACTTGGCCAAAGTAACTACGCACATTGGAGAGCATGCAAGAACATAAATTACTCATATAAGAATCATGCACAATCTGAACATAACTTCATAATCCATCGGATCCCAGCAAACACATCACATAGCATTACAATAATCGATCTTGATCATGTTAGGCAGCTCACAAGATCATAAGACATGAAGCACAAGAGAGAGAGACTACCAACTAGCTACTACCATGGACCCGTAGTCCAAGGTGAGACTACTCACAAATCATCCCGGAGGAAGGCATGACGATGAAGAGCCCTCCGGGATCGATCTCCCCTCCGGCGGAGTGCCGGGATCAGCTTCAGATTGGACCCCGAACTAGGGTTTTCGGTGACGGCGCGTCGGGGTCGAGTTTCTGGAAAATAATGGCCGCCTCGACGTTTTTAGGGTTTTAGGGATTTTATAGGCGTCGGAGGGGGCCGAGGGGACCCACCAGGAGCAGGGGTGGGTCCCACCCGCGGGCCAAGGGGGGCCGCGGCAGGACTCCGTCCCTGCCCTGTGGGTGGCCCCCAGGGTTGCCCTTTGGTCTCCTGGTGCCTTCCGTGGAGTAAAAATTCCTCGTAAATTTTTGTCCAATTCCGAGAATATTTTCAGAAGTAAATTTCTGAAACAAAAAGACAGCAAAAATAGGGAACTGGCACTTGGCATCTTGTCAATAGGTTAGTCCGACAAAATGCATAAAAATGATATAAATGACAGCAAAAACATGTGACAATATCACAAAACTAGCATGGATCACTCAAAAATTATAGATACGTTGAAACGTATCATTCGGCATGGCTACAAACTTCTGGGAATGCTCCAAGACTGACGACGGATGAAGAATTTCCCGGACAACACTTTGTCGGAAGACTGAAGCCAACCGTTGAAGTACTTGAAGCTTTCCGGGGGCTACTGTTGGGGTTATGCCGAACAGGTACCTTCACTAAGGAGACTAAAGCCAGCGTACCAGGGTGGCCCATAGTGGTGGTAAGCCGAATTCCGGCTTACCGGGCGGCCCAGTACGATGAAGCGCAGGAGGCCCATCCGGCTAAGGGAAGGTTCCAGAAGCCGGCCCGCATTGAGGATGACTTAGCACTCAAGGCAAGGCCCAAGCCGGGTTAGAGTAGAACTCTGTGACTTAGTCGGTTAGGTTTCTTCCTGTAAGCCCTAGGTCCGGACGCCTTTATAAGCCGGCCTATGGGACGCCTCAGGGCAAGCTCTAACACACCTTTCATTGTAATTGGCACATATTGCCTTATAGTGAATTATAGCAGCACGTAGGGTTTTGCCACCGTTGTGAGATCCGAAGCTGGGTAAACTCTTTCTCGTCCCGACACCGGAACCACCCTCGTCTCTAAAACCCACCTCTCTACCTAGCTCGATGGCACCCCTGCCGCGGCTAGATTCGACAATACCATGACACTGTTCGCGACGCTCCTTATGTTCACGATGCTACCGCTACGATTGCAGGGGGTTGTTAGAGTATGGTATATACGGGTCGTTAGGATATATAGGGTAGAGTTAGGATCTATCTCCATCTATTACCTAACTTTACTCGTACTCCAAGACGACTCCTGTACGCCGATATATACTCACCCATGAAGCTCAATAATACATCCTACATAGTCCGCCAATCTCTCTCATTCTACAGTTATCTTTATCATGTGGATAGGGATAGGCTAACCATATGGGTCCGGAACAAGAATAATCTTTACAAGGTGCGTATGTGCATCATTTCATGTGGAGCTGAAGAGGAGCAAGACGAGACGGCAACATGAGCAGTCAAGGTAACCGAGTACGATGAGAATTTGGATGCTGACACATGCGGTGTTTGCGCGAAGATGATTTCTAGTTGGCAGCATGTTCGCCAAGGTGGAGTTAGTTAGAGTTCTAGTCGAATATGTATATAGCCTACAATTGGATTTGATTTACGGTATGTTACAGTGTTGGAGTCAGAAACTGTAACCTGGGCCTCCTATATAAAGGCATGTGTGGTAGCCATAATAGACTAGATGAAAGTAAGGTTAGAGATAACATCCTATTTGAAGGACGGTTCTGTGCTCATGGGAAGGTCGTCACACCGATGTGCCATTCTAAAATTTGATGTGCCTTTGGGCATGTTTGGTAGCCTGCATCTAAAATTGAGCTCCGTGAGACTTGGCCCGCCTCTGGCGAGACCAACCTCTGAGTCATGTTGTGCACTCCGTTTGGCAGCCTGCGTCGCATCCCTAGCTGTGACTTGTGCATTTCGTTTGGTTGGCTGCAGCGTCGCAGATTAGGAAGCAGGGATGCAAACTGGTGTGTTTGGTTGCCTCCCGACTGCGATTGTGCTCACCTATTGTCGCTCGTGGTGAGGATACCATAGCACACCATCATCAGTTCGAAATAGCAGATCATGCAGTTCATCCCGAACTACTACGAATGGCAGTTCATCCCTACCTACTATGAATGGCAGTTCATCCCTAACTAGTACGAATCAAACTTAAGAGCACTTCGCGAATGATGATAAAGGTAGTGGGGAATGAGTCCTCTTCTTCTTCATCATCTTCTTCATCTTGTTGTTGTTGTTGTTGTTGTTGCTCTTCTTCATCTTCTTCTTCTCCCTTTGGTAAAGCTCATATCATGGCGGCACCTCTGTCATCCCACATTGCCTGAGCCCACTCCATTCTTTGGCCTTCCAAGCTTCACTGTCTCTAGTGGGGACACCATGGCCGGCCGGATCGACGTCGTCATGCGTCACATCTTCTTTAACCGGGAAATGATCATCGACCCCCACTCTAAGATCCAGTTGTGAAGAATGCAGCATGCAAGTACTAACTTTACTTGGGTCTCGAAAGGGTGGAATGGCTTCTGGTCAAGGATTTTGAATCTGTTCTTCAGTGCATCAAATGCTCTTTCTATGGTCACTCTAAGGCTAGAGTGTCGGAGATTGAACAATTTCTACGCATTCCGCGGACCGAACCTTGCACTGAACTCGTTTAGATGGTACCTGGTCTTTCGGAATGGTGGCAGAACTCCAGGCCGACATGCATATCTAGCATCTCCAAGATAGAACTTACCTTCAGGGATGTTGATCCCATCAGGCCTAGACATGCTGTCAGCTAGAATGGTTGTATCATGTGTTGATCCCTCCCATCCAGCTAGCGCATATGCGAACTTCGTGTCAAAATCAACAGCAGCTAGGACATTTTGACTAGTGTAGTGCGTATGTTGCAGACTCTGATCTCGGCACTCTAGCTGTTACATGAGTACCATCGTTGGCGCCAATACAATCCTGCAATGAGATGAACAAACTGTCATCACAGTGTGCTACATATGATGTTAATACATTGGTAAGGTCTACACAAACAGTGATCTCTTACCTTGAAATAAGGAAACCATCTGAAGCTATTCTTTATCTTGTTTGTCGTTTGACCAGTAGGTGACTTTATCATCTCATGTCTCAGCTCTCTAATAGCAAATAGCACTTGCTTAAAATAGCGGGAGATAGTCTCACATGACCTCCTGAAGGTGCTGTGGATAACTCTAAATCTCTGATTATGACCCACAACATGTTGAAATATGCAAACTTGCTCTTTCACACTGGTGTGGATGCTATCCTTCAACAGGCCCCCATCTCTAAACCTTTTGACAAGTTCATAGAACGGGGCTCTACCCATCCGAAGCATTTGCATACCCTCCAAATCAGTTGTGTTGTAGATGTGGTTGAGATTACCAATCTTCCCCTGATTTCAGGCGAGCATAGAACCATAGCTGACCAGAGGATACACATTGCGCCTAACTACGATCTTGCGAATCAGTATGATCCATGCCTGAACGACAGCTATGAGTGCTGCTGTCTGCCTGATTAGAGTCATCCTGCCGTCCTAATAATACGGATCTACCATTAGTATCGGCGCCGTTCATCTAAATCGACTCTACAGATTATCCACTGTCGGTTAGGAGAGACATGATGACTTACCTACGCCATTGGAGAGGAAGGAGACGAGCAGATGCCGGAGAGGAAGGAGACGAGCAGATGCCGGAGAGGAAGGAGATGAGCATATGCCGGAGAGGACGGCTACGAGCAGATGCCGGAGAGGATGACGACGACCTGCCGGCGGAGACCAAGATCCGGTTGGAGGGGGATTTTTTGAGGGCTCTATGGCGGGAGGTGACCAAAAAGTGGAGGACTTGAGAGTATGTGCGGCGCGAAACCCAGCCAGAATTTTGCCATCTCCCGCCATCTCCCACGAGCCTCCCGCGCGCACGGCGTCGCCCCTTTTTGCAGCTTCGGGGCCTGGCTCGACGGGCACGGTCGATTCGACCGTGCCTCTCGGGTCTGGCTCAATGCTGCTTTAAATAGCACGCTGGCCATAATGCAGGCCTCTCGCAACCAACCAAACATGCCACTTTTGCAGCTGGAGGGCCTGTTTGGAGGTTCTGCAGGCTACCAAACACGCTCTTTGTACCATGGAGGGTTTGTCGTTGACGGTATCATGATTGGTACATGGGGAGGAGCGTTTATTAAGCATGCCCTGCAGATATAGACGTTGATCGTTGAATTGCGTTACCAAATATCGTCCCTCCTTCTACTTTCTGCAACGATCTATTTGTGTATATGATTTGTTTACGTGTATACGTAACAACAACAGTTTCTTCTGTAATATTCAGCTCTACAATGTCCGCATAGTGTAGAAAAGCCAACTACATATACAAACAATTAGTGGATCTAAGTATATGCTTGCTTCAAGCGCATATACCCCTATTGAAGCTCACGCCGAGCATATTGGAATCTATGAGATCATCTATCTGTGCTCTATAACTGTAAGTCTGTAAGTCGTTTTCTGGCCTAGTATTTAGATGTCGTCGTTGTAATTGGTGACTTAAGGGCGAAGGATTGGTCGACTAGCTGACGAAATATTTGTTAATTTCCCTCTAGTCTTCTTTTTTGACGTTTATAGTTTCCTTTTATCCAACCAGGGTAGGTGTATTGGGCACTCCACAGTTCCATTAGTTGTTTAGTCAGCTAATTCCTCCGTTCCATAATATAAGATGTTTTAAGGTATTCAAATGTTGTTTCGATTCGGACTAAAAATAGTGTACATATACACTAAAACATGTGTAGATATATCTGTCTCGCTTTCCACTTGTAAAACCTAAAACATCTTATATTTAATAACGGATGGAGTAGTTGAATTACCTCAACAACTGTACCCTTCCTGCAGCATCATGGTAACTATTTTTATAATGTGTTCATCTGTCCAAGGAAATATACAAATGTGTCATGTGTGGGGCTTGTACCCTGTCGACTCAGATAGCAAAGGATATTCTAATATTTTTTTACTAAAGCATAATTCTGGATTTAGAGAAGCACAACCACAAACTCTACTCATGAAGGACAAGTACTAGTCCACACCGTCAAATACACCCAGTTATAACATCACCTAAAATGACATGCTAGTAACTGAAGATTGAACCTCTCAAATAGTTCTTGCGTGCTTTTGTTTATCTAAAGAAATTAACTGTGTAAGGTTGGGACGTCCAAGTCTGACAGCACAAGTGTATCCAATTAGCACAAAAAGTCGGAATCATTAGTCGGAGTTTTGGATAATTTCTGCTAGCTAGCTAACCAACCAAAAAGGATGTAGACTTTTCTCCTTTTGTAAACAGAACAGTCGGGGTAGAGGTAAAGGGAAAGTGAATTTGGGATCTTTGCATCGGAAATTTAATTCGGCTCCCAAGTGCATATGCTCCCTATGCCTAAAAAACATATTTTGAAATGTTGAAAAATTATGACAAAAAATTCCGTGCATAAGTCACGATATTTATGTGGAAACATAAAGTTTCGCGAAAAACCGACAAGTTTTGTGTGCTGCGTAAAAAGACAAAAAAAAAGTCTCGTAAAAAGCACCAAAATTTGTCTTTTTTATACCGGCCCCATAAAATTCGGTTTTCCGTGAAACGACTTTATAACTATGTAGAATATGGAGATGTACGCACGGAACTTTTTATCCGATTTTTTAAGTTTCAGAATTATCTTAAATTGAATTTTAACAACCGGGAGCACATGCTCCCGAGTGCCAAAACTCCATCCCCTGCATCGTCTTTGCATGCATTTCATTACTACGTGTAGCAAATTAATGGTAGAAAAGTACACGGATAATTTTAAGTTTACAGACACGCCTGGTGGCATGGCATGACTTGACTCCAGAAATGGAAATGAATGCTATCAATGTGGAAGAATTCTGCGAAATATATCCGTGGAAAAGTAAGTACATGTAACAAATCTCAATATGACATATCTAGCACCATGACATACTTTCTGGTGTACATGAAAGATCACCTTTATAATTACTCAGTTACAGAGTAACATTTGGCATCCCAAAATAACAATTTGGTATCATGGTATACAATACTCTCATGTCTAGGGATGATTTGCAAACATACGATGAGAAACCACATGAAACATATTTACAACATGTCGCGTAGTATATCAACAAGTCTATACAACGCCACCGTGATCCTAACAATGTGCTCTCATTTATTATCGACGTCATCGTAACACTTTACTTATGCCCATAATCAAATCAGGTATAAGGCCATCAATAATACATGAGCTAGTCGACATGCCTGACTATGGATCTGATTGGTGATTGATGTTTATTATTCTACACATGTAATTATATTTTTCTCTGAATCTCATATTTAAAGCATATTACAATTCAAAGCATAGAACATAAATATAATAGTAAATATGGAATTAGAATAGTAACCACTTTATTATTTCTCTAGGACATATTTCCAATAGTCTCTCACTTGTAGTAAAGCCAATAATCTAGTCAATATTTAAGCACTTAACACCTATGACATTTCGGGGTTATTCATGCTTTGCTTCTGGTAGAGGTTTCGTCAGCGAATCTCATACATTCAGACCCGTGTGAGTCTTGCATATATTCACGCCACCATGCTTCACTAACTCATGAATGAGGAAGTATCGCCGTTGTATGTTTGGAATTGTGGTGGGACCTTGACTACCTGAGCTATGGCACCATTGATGTCACAATAAATCTCCATTATGTCCAGCGTGCTTGAAGCAGTGAGATACTCTGCCTCCATTGTAGAATCCACCATAGTGTTTTGCTTGCCTCTTTTCCAACTTACAGCAACGACGTTTAAAGTAAACACATAGCCTGATTGAGATTGAAAATCGTCAGATTCAGTGAACATTAGCATCGATATAACCATTTATAACGAGATCTTCATCACCTCCATAAACAAGAAAAAAAATCCTTATTTCTTTTTAAGTATTTAAGGACGTTTTTCACTTCAGTCCAGTGATCGTTTTATGAATCACTTTGGTGTCTGCTTGTCACGTTTAGAGCATACGACACATCTGGTCTTGTCCATATCATGGTGTACATGATATACCCAATAGCCGAAACATATGGAATTATACTCACGTACGCTCAACAGGTGTCGGAGGAAATTGAGTCTTGCTCAAACTCTTATTAGGTGAGATCGGTAAGAACCCCTTCTTTTCGTCTTCCATACTGAAGCTCTTTAGTACTTTATTTATCTACATTATTTGGCTTATACCTATGCGTCTCAATCTATCTCTCTATATTTTAATGCCCAATATGTATGCTGACTCGCCCAAGTGTTTGTCAAAAAACTCTTTTTCAATGAATCATTGACTGTCTTAAGAAAATGTACATCGTTCCCAATCAACAATTTGTCATCCATATATAGTATAAGGAAAGCTACAAAGATGAAGCCAAACACTTTGATCACTTTATCAAAATGACGATTCCAATTTTGTGATGCTTGCTCAGTCTATAAATAGAACGTTGAAGTTTGCATACCTTCTCGTCGGTTTGTTTGATCGACAAAAACCCTCAGATTGAATCATATACATGTACTCGGTTAGCTTCCCGTTAAGAAACACAATTTTGACATCCATATGTTATATCTCGTAATAGAAATATGTGATGATTGCTAGAATAGTCCGCACATACTTAAGCATCCTACATGAGAAAACGTCTTGTTATAGTCAATTCCTTGAACTTGCCGAAACCCCTTTGAGAAAAATCGATTGGTAAGGTTCTACAAGGTTCCAAACTTGATTTCGTACATGGAGTCTATAACGGGTTTAATGACGTGAATCAGAGCCCATCATACTTCCTTGTAAGTTGCAACTTCATCGTCATCTAACAACAATACCACATACGGGAAGAAGATATATTAATTGTCACAGTGTCAAGTTAAAATAAAAATGCTGCTCAAATTTTCCAGGTCGCATGCATATCCCATAGTAAGACCATAAAATAATTTCATAAGTATCACGTACAAATAAATTCTATAAAACAAAAGCACACATAAAACGAAAATTAGAAAGTGCCTAAATCTATACCTAATAATAAAAGCAATAAGCCGTCTTTGGTCGGTCCGTCAGCACTTTTACGGTTTTATCCTCCCACCAAATCTTTACCTATAATAATCGTCCGTCTTTACTGTTACCCTTATGTTTAGTTGGAAATTACATCAGGTGCCACCGCCAAAGCCCAAAAAAACGGTTCGTTTAAAAAAGTCACCGCAGCCTCTGGTTCTCCTTCTCCCTCTCTCGCTTCGTCCAGGCGAGCCGCCGGCGAGCGGACGATGGCCAGGCTGCCCTGCCCCGCAGCCTTTATATTGACGGCTCGGAGGCTTTTGGAGGCACGGCCGGTATTTTTCACAGCATGGTGATCATCTCCCGTGGCAGCGGAGCCAACGGCGCCGGCGAGGGCTGGAACCTTTGGCGAGGAATGTCCCGCGAGCTCCCAGGCCACTGGGCTGGACGCCCCCGTCTGACTGGAGGAGGTTACGCTTTGAGGAGAAGCGCTATCGGGAGGCCTCTTTCTCCACGACAAGGTCCGTTGCGGCCTACCGAGATAGAGAGCCGCTGCTCGCCTCGACGCCCGTCTATCTTTCTCCCCAAGGCCGGACGCTGCTCCAGATCCTACTTTATGCACAACGGTGATGCCGCCGAGTATTCCTACTGCACCGTGGCGATGCCGACGAGTCGTCCCGCCCCCATATCGCCATGGGAATTGGGATTTTGCCTGCTCAACAGTCTGCAGTCTGCACATTGGTTGATGCACCACATGGCAACAAACTTAGAACCATTTCTTGATTTCGAGTAATGGTTGAATGTTTCGGATGGGCTCATTTGGTTTATTTAGGTAAGTTGTGTGCTGCTCCCTACTACAGAATCGTTCGTATAACTGTAAGCTACATGTTCTCTCCCGTCACGATCTGGTACTGCCACTGCTGCTTGGTGCTTTTGCTGGTAGCTCCCCATGTGTGTACTACCTGTGGTGCTGATGCCTGAAGATCATCTACATGGAACGATTCACAGAATTTTGAATTTGTGGTGCTGATTTTTTACTGTATTTGCAGCCGTTCAAAGAATATGTCCGATCTTCAGAATTTGTGAATAGTACATGCAACCAGAGATTCAATTTCTGAAGAACTTGTGCCTACTAATCTTCAAACCATTGCTTCTCCGATTTTCTGGAATTTTCATGTTGTCGCCACCGAGGTATTTGTCGGGGGGATAACCCCCCGGTATACCAAAGTCCACGACTCGACAAAAGAACAAGAGAAGCAAACCATGAAGATCAAGCGGACGGTCGACAGGCTGCTGGCTGCCTTGAGTCTGCAGGCTGCTGGCTGCAGGCTGCAGGTTGCAGGCTGCCCCAGTCTGGCTGCAGGCTGCCCCAGTCCGGCTGCAGGCTGCCCCAGTCTGGCTGCTCCAGTCCGACTGCTCCAGTCCGGCTGCGCCTGGCTGGCCACATCAGGCTGGCATCCCATGTGCGTGAGTAGTACTAGCTGGGCCCCATGGGCCACCCCTTTGTCCCCTGGGCATCCCCTTTATAAGGTGCACCAGGGAGCCCTTGAGAGGAAAGACTTTTGGGAAACCCTAGATAGATGTTTTGGGAGGTAGAGGCTCTTCTCATCCCCACCTACCACCTTCTTCCTCCTCTAGCTAGAGAGAGAGAAAAACACAGCTCAAGGAGCAACCATGTAGCCCGAGATCTATTCCATCATATACATCAGACATGCAGGAGTAGGGGTGTTACCTCACCACGAGGGCCCCGAACCTGGGTACATCGCGTGTTTCTTGCCGTGCTTGTTACCCAATCCCGCCGGAACGCCATCGCCGCCTTGCCCCCACAAACTTCCCCGTCTCTGATAGGTATGCCGTGCTATCCACCACGACAGTATCCATTGGTACACAGCCCCGAGGCGTCAACCCACCTGCCAATGCCCTCAGGACCTGCATCGGTTGTGCTTACATTTATTTGGATGAAGGCATTAAACACTGTCCCAATGTATTAAGAGAAGATTTACAAAATCTGGAGGTGCTAATTTCTTTGCAAGCTCATAGAGAATCTTAAGAACACGTGTGCTACTTTCAGATTCTGTGGTGTTGTTGCTGTGTTAAATTTGCTATACTCCATACATCTCAATTCACATATCATAATCTGTCAAATAATGATTGTGATATTTACAGCAATACTTGCATTAGCTATTACTTGGAGTTTGAAGTAACAATGGCTGGTAATGTGTTTGACCAAACCCAAAGAATTCTAGAACAAAAAAGGGCACCTGCCAGCAAACAAATTCACTACAGCGCACAACAGAATGGTGATCCTGAAAATGCACTTCGGCTTTGTTTGCATTGGTGACACTGTTCAATCAAGAGTGCAAGCTTCCTCCTTTCAAAAAAAAAGTGCAAGCTTCCTTTAAGTGTTAAATCAGAACCATTTTTGCTACGGTTCAAGCAGTGCTTTCGCACGTATGGTAGACCACTAAACATTGCCCATGAAAATAAAGTTATATCATTAGATGAGATACAAAATATCAAATGGTAAAGATACATTCCTCATGGTCTGTGTTGATGCTTGTGTTTTATATTTTGTGCTCTTTTTGCTTTACCCCTTAATTAACACATTTACTATGTTATATATCTACCTTGAACAATAGAATAAAAACTATATGTTTTTTCTCAATTATTTCCATGTCCGCTTTAATTGAATGGTTCTCTATTTAGTGTTAAATTAATCATTAGTCTGGTTTAAATACAGTTTTCAAGAGTAATGACATGCCATTATAAGTTGTCTGGAGGAGGAGTTCTATTGGCAAATGAAATAATTTATAATTGAGTTTAATGTTGACTTATTTTATTAACAGTTCTTATTTTGAGGGTCGATGCAATAATTTGGCTGCATTTATAATTAAATTTTCTGTAATTGTTTTAGTTGGATTCTCTCCGTTCACCTTTTGACCTATCCATGTATATACTGCTAAAAATGTCCCCATGTTTATCTAAAAAATGTAGAAGATCGTAAACAAATTAACATGTTTGTAGAATTGACCACTCATTTACTTATTAAACATGTTATAATCTGAACATCGTGCATCCACCTTGAAACACACATTATATGACCATGAATGAGTCTCTCACTCAAATAGGAGAGCATGATTCTCGCGTCCTGTGTGGTAGTGTTCTTTCGTAGAATCATACTACTCGATACCTTTTCTCACCGTTGCAACGTGATACGTCCATTTTGCATCACTATTTTACATCATAATTCATCTTTATTCATTGATATATTTCATATTATGATGCAATACTTATGTTATTTTATCTTATTTTGCATGATTGGCAATTATTGGGGATGCATCTGCCGGAGCCGGAAATCAGCTGAAAAAGTACCTGTCAAGATACCTGACGTCGGAAGCTCAGAAAATTCCAGAAAAATTATGAAGTCAATATTTTGAAGAATAAGTCACGGAGCCAAAAGGGGGCACGGAGGCGAGCTCCCAGGGGCAGGGGCGGCCTGCACCCGCGGGCCCACCCTTAGCCGCGGCAGGGGCCCGCCCCTGGCCCCTGTGGCCCCCCTCCGGCTCCCCTTCGGCGTATTATTGACCCTTGACCTAAAACATCGGGGGCATCGACGAGAATTTTTTTTGCCGCCTCCACGAGGCGGAAACTAGACAGAGAGAAGAAGAGCTCCGGCAGGGAGAAATCTGCTGGGGAATTCCCCTCCCGGAGGGGGGAATCGCCGCCATCGTCATCGCCATCACGCCAAGCATCATCGGGATCATCATCAACATCATCTCCATCATCAGCACCATCATCACCGTCACCGTCCCATCTCATCCCGCTGTAGCAATCGTCATTGTTTTGTTATTAGTTCATTGGAATCGTATCCCGGGTATTGATTACCACTTGTAGTTGATGCTTGAGAGTTTTATCGGTGAATTATCTTTACGATCAGATTGTTACCCTTATTCATATCACCTCTGATCATGATCTATATGATGCCTTGTGAGTAGTTCATTTGGTTCTTGAGGACATGGGGAAAGGCTAGTTGCTAGTAATTGCATAATGTTGAGTAATATTTAATGGTTTGATTTATGTTGTGGTGTTATTCGTCTAGTGGTATCGTGTGAACGTCGATGATACGTCTCCAACGTATCTATAATTTCTTATGATCCATGCTTGTTTTCATACCATTTGCTACATGATTTGTTTACATTTATAGCATTTTTATGCATTTTCTGGAACTAACCTATTAACAAGATGCCACAGTGCCAGTTCCTGTTTTCTGCTGTTTTCCCGTTTCAGAAAAGTACTTAAGGAAATATTCTCGGAATTGGACGGGACAAAAAGCAGCAGTCTTATAATTCAATGGACTACACGGAGCCCGAAGAAGAGGACCTGGAGGGCCGTGGGCCGGCCACACCATAGGGTGGCGCGGGACCCATGCCTGCCGCGCCACCAGGTGGTGTGGGGCCCACGGGAGCCCTCCGACGCCGCCATTTCTCCTATATATTGCCCCCGACGCATAAAACCTAGACGGACCCCCTCATATTCCAAAGAAACATCTGCAGCGCTGCCGCCATCGCCGACAAGTTTCGGGGGACAGAAGTCTTTGTTTCGGCACCCTGCCGGGACGGGGAAGTGCCCCCGGAGCCATCTCCATCGACTCCACCACCATCTTCATCGCCGTTGCTGACTCCCATGATGAGGAGGAAGTAGTTCTCCCTCGGGGCTGAGGGCCATACCGGTAGCCATGTGGTCTATATCTCTCTCTCCCATGATGTGATCTATATGTGATCATGAGCTTTGCAATCTAGATGTTGTTATGTTACTCAAGTGGGCTTTATTTATGTGATCTCCGGAGACTCCTTGTCCCACGTGTGTAAAGGTGACAGTGTGTGCACCGTGTGGGTCTTTAGGCTATATTTCACAAGATACTTGTTCACTGATTTATTATTTGAGTTGGATGTCTCTATGAAATTGTGGTGTGTTAGTACCTCCTATGAATGCTCATGGTCCAGTGTGGGGTATTCATTAGTACTTGGGAATATATGTTTGAGGCGTGCTTTTGCATTCCTACACAATGAATTAGTGTTCGTTATCCAGCCGGAGAATACTTCGGAGTAGTATATTGAAGTGCTTATATTTATATTCAATTATGATTGCATTGTTGAAAGTGACCACTGGTGAAAGTATGATCCCTAGGCCTTGTTTCTAAGCATTGAAACACCGTTTACAACAAGTCGTGCTATATGTTTGCTTGCTGCCATTTTTATTTCAGATTGCAATTACTACTTATAATCATCCATATTACTTGTATTTCACTATCTCTTCGCCGAACTAGTGCACCTATACATCTGACAAGTGTATTGGGTGTGTTGGGGACACAAGAGACTTTTTGTATTGTGATTGCAGGGTTGCTTGAGAGGGATACCTTTGACCTCTACCTCCCTGAGTTCGATAAACCTTGGGTGATTCACTTAAGGGAAACTTGCTGCTATTCTACAAACCTCTGCTCTTGGAGGCCCAACACTGTCTACAAGAATAGAAGCGTGTGTAGACATCAAGCTATTTTCTGGCGCCGTTGCCGTGGAGGTAAGGTAAAAGGTACTCAAATCCTCTGGCTACTAAGCTATTTTATAGTATTGTTGCTGTTCTGTGAGTGCTCGAAGTTATTTCCTTTAGATTCTGCAATTATATCTTTTTGTTTCTTGTTTTTAATTTCACTAGTTAGGCTTAATGGAAAACAACAAAAAAATTAGTATTAGTTCTTTGGAAATCATTTTTGCTAATGCTATGGAAAAGTCTAAGCTTGGGGAAGCTAGTTTTTATGAAAATGATCTTTTTAGTTCCCCAGCTTTAGAGGAGAAAATTTGCTCTGATAATACTTTGTCTCCCATATGTGATAATTCGAATCATGCTTGTGATATTATAAATCCACCTACTGAAAGTATTCCTTTTAAAATACCTATGAAAATTGTTGAAAAGGTTATGGATGAATGTTATGCAGGGGATGGAACAATCCGTCCAAGTGATCAATTGTTGAAACTTACAGAACCTTGTGAGTTGTTTAAGATTGCAGGTTTATCAAGAGAAAATGTCATGAAGAAATTATTTCCATTGTCACTTAAGGACAAAGCAAGGGAGTGGTATGATCTACTTGATGATCCTCATCATTTGGAGTGGAAGGAGCTTGCAAATCTCTTTTACTCTAAATTTTATCCTCCTTATGAAATGCATTTGGATAGGAATTACATTTTTAATTTCTGGCCTCATGATGGAGAAAGCATTGCTCAAGCTTGGGGAAGGCTGAAAACATTAATACTTAAATGTCCTAACCATGAGCTTCCTAAGAAAATAATTGTTACTAATTTTTATGCAAGGCTTTTAGGTGATTGCAAGAATTATCTAGATGCCTGTTCAGGGGGTTCTTTCACAAGTAAGAAGGTTGAAACTAGATGGGATCTTCTTGAGAAAATTCAAGACAATACTGAAGGTTGGGAGAATGACAAAGGTAAAGAATCAGGTTATGTGGAGAAGCTTCCTTTCAAGGCTCTCCCTCCTAAGAAGGGAAAGAAGAAGAAGATGAAGAGTAAAAGGAGAGAGGAAACGGTACCTTTCCCTAAACATGTTGCTCCTATTATAGTTGTTGCTGATGAGTATGAATTCGATGATTTTGAATTAGATGATGTTCCTATGCCTATTACTTATATTAGTGATCATGATTGGGAAAAGCATAGTACTTTTGATATTGAAAACCTCTTGGGTACTAATTCTGAAAATGATGATGCTAATGATTGCAATACTATTAGTACTATCCATATTCTTTCCAACGATGATATGATAAGCTCTAAGCTTGGGGATGAGGTGTTTTAAAATCCTTTTGCTACTAATGATTACATGTTTGATACATCTCCTTCTAGTAAAAATGATGATATGTTTACAGATGAACACACTTTGGAAGATAAATATTCTATTCCTTATGATGATACTATGCCCCCAGTTTTTGATAATTATTATAAAGAATATTATGACATGGGTTATAATTACAATCATCCTCATGAAACTTGTCATAATTATGGAGGGATCACCCAAAACCATCCCTTTAATATACAACCTGTTTATCATGTTCAAGTTCTTTATGATGATCCTGCTCCAGTTGTTATTAATGAGAAGAACTTTGTTTATGTGGAAAATGATGACACTTTTATGCATATGGATCATGATAATAATTTTACATGTGATGGTTATATTGTGTATTTTATCAATGATGCTACTGAAAGTTTTTATGAAAAAGGGAGACATGGCTTCATATATCACAATAACATTGAATCTCCTCTCCTTTTGTTGAAATTTTTGAAGTTGCACCTATTTTGTCTTTCTATGCTAGTCAATTTATGCTTCATGGATTTATTTACTTACAAGATTCCAATGCATAGGAAGTGGGTTAGACTTAAATGAGTTTTATAGTTGCTTCTTGATGCTCCCTTATTGTGTTCCAACTCTCATTTTTATGTGAGCATCATCAAAATTACCATGCCTAGCTAAAAGGCTTTAAAGAAAAGCGCTTATGGGAGACAACCCATCATTTTATTTTCAGTATCTTTTCTTTTATTTGAGTAAAGAAGTTTGTTTACTTCTGTAGCAACTTCTTTGTATCTTTATTTTCTTGCAATGTTGTGCCAAGTAAGGTCTCTAGTAGAAAGTTTTTGCTATATTTGGATTTCTGCACAGGAAACAGATTTCTGTCTGTCACCGTTAAATTCTTCATTTATTCCAGAAGCGACGAAATGCTTTGAGATTTTGTGTGCTGAATATTCATATATGTATGAAACTTTTTCTAGTTCAGTGATTTTCGATTTGAGCAACTCTAGTGCCTCGAAAAAATTCGTCTTTACAGACTGTTCAGATTTTGACAGATTCTGCCTTTTATTGTGCATTGCTTCCCTTGCGATGTTTATTTGGATCTTTTTGATTCTTTGAGCATCAGTGGCTGTAGCTAATGTTATAATGCATTAAGGTGTGCTTGTGTCACAGTAGAACTTGTGAATGTTTGGTTTATGCACTAACCCTCTAATGAGAATTACTTTGAGTTTGATGTGGTGGAAGTTTTCAAGTAAGCAAAAGGGACGATATGATGAGATCAAGAAGAGTGAAAAGCCTAAGCTTGGGGATGCCCCGGTGGGTCATCCCCAGCAAATTCAAAAAGACTCAAGCATCTAAGCTTGGGGATGCCCAAGGCATCCCCTTCTTCATCGACAAAACTATCAGGTCATCTCTAGTGATACTATATTTTTATTCCGCTACATCTTATGTATTTTGCTTGGAGCGTCTGTTTTTATTTTGAGTGTGTGTTTTAGTTTGCTTAATAAGTTGGATCCTAGCATTCTTGTATGGGAGAGAGACACGCTCCGCTTTTTCATATGAATACTCTTGTGCTTCGCTTATATTTGTTGAGTATTCTTAGCTACTGTTTGTTTTCTAGTAAGCTCTCGCTTTTAGCATGTTATCTTGTTTAGGGCTGCTAGTTCTTTGTGTTAAGCTCTCTTGTGTTTCACTCTTATTTGTTAGAGAGTTGTTTTAGTTGCTTGGTTGATGTGTTAGATTGGAAAATGCTATGCTTGTGATAGTGGTATGAAATAGAGAAAAGCTGCATATTCTTGTAGACCATTGTGTAGATAACTTGCTCCTCTTCAATTGTTTCGAGGTATTAAAATAACTAATGGTTAAAATATGTTGGTTAATGTTGTTAAGAGCTGATTAGTGAAGATGTGTTAGTAGAGCGTGGAGCCGTACTTTTCTGAACTAAAAACAACATAAGTCAATAGTGTTTTAGTGTCGTGATTTCCTCTTAGTTGAAAAGAAGTTTCTAATGGTATAGTTACTGCAACGGTCGGGGAAGCCAACGGGGCACTTGTGTCGCCGCCACGATCCCTCTCAGGGTGTCTCTAACCATTTGTGAGACTTTGATACTGTTAGTTGTTTGCAATATACGACATGCTATGTGAGTTTTTGGTTTTTGGCACTTCCACCTCCATATTTTGCTAGCCTCTTCGGTGCTTTGCATTGCCCTTTTTCACATTGAGATTGGTGCATACTTCGCAAGTACATCCAACCCCGTGGGAGATCTTCATCTTGTTCTCCTACACATAAGCCAACTATCTTCCTCAAAACAGCCACCATATCTACCTATCACAGCATTTCCATAGCTGTTCCGAGATACATTGCCATGCAACATCCATCATTTACATTACATGACTTTATGTCATTTTTACTTCATTGCCATATAGTATTGCTTGACCATTTGAGTTAGTGTGATGCGTGGTTTTCCACATGTGTTACATCTTTTCCACACTACGCTCGGTCTTGCATATCCACCATACACCATGTATTAGTCTTTGAGTTTTGAGTACACCAAAAAGTGTGATGATCATCTTGTAAAATAGAGTGTTGCCTCTACCTATGACCATATTGAAAAGAGTCCAAAGTGGCCAATCAAAAGAGTCCAAAAGAGACCAATGAGAGAAAAATATAAAAGAGCCACAAAGGCCTCAAAAAGCAAAAAGCAAAAAGCAAAAATGAGAAAAAGAAAAAAAAAGAATATAAAATGAGAGAGGGGGCAACACTACTATCCTTTTATTCCACACTTGTGCTAGTAGCACCTACATCATTGTAGTGAGTTTTCATGCTTCATTAGTATAACTATGTGGGGACCAAACGTTATAGAACTTGGCTTGTATATTCCAACGATGAGCCTCCTCAAGTGAGCTCTAGGTCTTCATGAGCAAGCAAGTTGGATGCACCCCCACTAGTTCCATTGGAGAGCTTCCATTCATATAGCTCTATGTGCATCCGTTGCATGGCAATCACTACTCCTCATTCAGTGTCTACTACGGGACTTCCTCTTGTCTTGTGGTTACCTCTTCCACTGTTTGAGCCTTTCTTTTTGGCCTTCCAAACCCCCATTATTATTCTCTTTGCCATAACCTCATGGTGCCAAGCCTTCTTCTTGCTTGTATTAGTTGAGTGGACTACATAACAGTTGATAAGTTAAGTGGATAGATAAAGGACACTTGACTTGAGCTTGGCTATTTCTATTATTGACTGAATTTGATGCTTTGAAGATTGATTGACATTTTATATTGGAGGCACAATTTACTATCCTTCTTTCTAAACCTTATGTATGGTTCCTTGTCTCCAACACGCTGATTCATGAAAAGTTCTAGCTTCTTTTAGCTAGCATTTGTTAATCATTGTTTGCTTAATGTCAACTATAGACAATTGTTTTGGATCACCTTATTCACATCATGTGCTTTGCATTGCTATGTTGATCTAGATTGTGAGTTAGCATGTCTCCTAAGAAATTATTTGTTATCGTTCTACCTACTCGAGGAAGAGTAGAACTAAGCTTGGGGATGCTGATATGTCTCCAACGTATCTATAATTTCTTATGATCCATGCTTGTTTTCATACCATTTGCTACATGTTTTGTTTACATCTTATAGCATTTTTATGCATTTTCTGGAACTAACCTATTAACAAGATGCCACAGTGCCAGTTCCTGTTTTCTGCTGTTTTCCCGTTTCAGAAAAGTACTTAAGGAAATATTCTCGGAATTGGACGGGACAAAAAGCAGCAGTCTTATAATTCAATGGACTACACGGGGCCCGAAGGAGAGGACCTGGAGGGCCGTGGGCCGGCCACACCATAGGGTGGCGCGGGACCCATGCCTGCCGCGCCACCAGGTGGTGTGGGGCCCACAGGAGCCCTCCGACGCCGCCCTTTCGCCTATATATTGCCCCCGACGCATAAAACCTAGACGGACCCCGTCATATTCCAAAAAAACATCTGCAGCGCCGCCGCCATCACCGACAAGTTTCGGGGGACAGAAGTCTCTGTTCCGGCACCCTGCCGGGACGGGGAAGTGCCCCCGGAGCCATCTCCATCGACTCCACCACCATCTTCATCGCCGTTGCTGACTCCCATGATGAGGAGGGAGTAGTTCTCCCTCGGGCTGAGGGCCGTACCGGTAGCCATGTGGTCTATATCTCTCTCTCCCATGATGTGATCTATATGTGATCATGAGCTTTGCAATCTAGATGTTGTTATGTTACTCAAGTGGGCTTTATTTATATGATCTCCGGAGACTCCTTGTCCCACGTGTGTAAAGGTGACAGTGTGTGCACCGTGTGGGTCTTTAGGCTATATTTCACAAGATACTTGTTCACTGATTTATTATTTGAGTTGGATGTCTCTATGAAATTGTGGTGTGTTAGTACCTCCTATGAATGCTCATGGTCCAGTGTGGGGTATTCATTAGTACTTGGGAATATATGTTTGAGGCGTGCTTTTGCATTCCTACACAATGAATTAGTGTTCGTTATCCAGCCGGAGAATACTTCCGAGTAGTATATTGAAGTGCTTATATTTATATTCAATTATGATTGCATTGTTGAGAGTGACCACTGGTGAAAGTATGATCCCTAGACCTTGTTTCTAAGCATTGAAACACCGTTTACAACAAGTTCTGCTACATGTTTGCTTGCTGCCATTTTTATTTCAGATTGCAATTACTACTTATAATCATCCATATTACTTGTATTTCACTATCTCTTCGCCGAACTAGTGCACCTATACATCTGACAAGTGTATTGGGTGTGTTGGGGACACAAGAGACTTTTTGTATTGTGATTGCAGGGTTGCTTGAGAGGGATACCTTTGACCTCTACCTCCCTGAGTTCGATAAACCTTGGGTGATTCACTTAAGGGAAACTTGCTGCTGTTCTACAAACCTCTGCTCTTGGAGGCCCAACACTGTATACAAGAATAGAAGCGTGTGTAGACATCAGTCGACTACATGATACTTCACCTTTCAAAGGGCCTAGGGGAATGCATAGTGTATTTAGTTTGCTTACGGTAGGGTTGCAGGAGTGACAGAAACCTAAACCCCAATTTGTGAACTAGTGCACTATGGAGCGTAGGGTCTCGGAGTTTAAGGCTGTCGTTAGGTTTTTATCTTAATTACTTTCTTATAGTTGCGGATGCTTGCAAGGGGTTTAATCACAAATATGTATTTGTCCAAGTAAGGGCGGTGCATTAGCGCAGGTCCACCCACACAGCACTTTATCAAAACATTAAAGGTTAATCACCGGCGTGCAATGAAACTGAAACTCCCATGTGTACTCGAGAACATTTTAATCTTCATAAGTAACACAACCGGCCTGTCCTTTGAGCTTAAAAGGATTGGGCTATTTGCTGCAATTATTGTAGCACTCTTTTATTTACTTGTTCTTCATTTGTTCTTTAAATCAAAAATCCAAAAATATTTCTCTTTAGTACTTGCAGTGAAACCTTGCTGAAAACTACTTGTCAACACCTTCTGCTCCTCGTTGGGTTCGACACTCTTACTTATCGAAAGGACTACGATAGATCCCCTATACTTGTGGGTCATCACAACGCACGAGCCTTTTTTGCTAGTAAAATATAAAGTAATTAAGAGGCGATAAGTACAATTATTAGGCTCTAAATATATATGCGACTAACTAGGGAAAGTGTATATGGTTTATTTATACCATCAAATGCATAGTTGTGAAAATGTTAGAAAATTTGGAGACCCTCTCTGATATCTTGTGGGAACATTAACATTTTTATATTAATTTCACTACAACTAATTCATGCTATCTAATTGATAGATAGAATGATGTAATGACTTGCCTAATAATAAAGGCCGGAGAGATTTCATCACCATATAATGTCGAATACAACAAGGTAGTACTCACAAGGAAAGAGTAACTAAAATCATCATCATAAATGGAAAGATACAAGGTAAATCTACATCTCCAGGTCATCTTTTACCAACCCCGAAAACCCCCCACCCCGAAGCGCGAGCCAGGCGGGCAGTCAGGGCGCCGCAGCGGCAGCAGCAGAGGCGAGACGCCAACAACCAAACCGGCCAACCGAAGAAGCCCCTCCCCCCCCACGCACACGTCCACGACTCAGCCTCTCCCTCTTCCGTTGCATCTCCGGTCCGTCGCCCACTCCATTCTTCCTTCCTTCCATTGACCCCCCTTCCTCCTCTCCCCCGTCTCTTCCCCCACAAAGCTTCGAGTCTTCCTCTCCTGTCCCAAACCTTCCGCTTTTCTGTCCGCGTCTTCGAGGATTCCTTTCTACCGCGCGTCCGGTGCGTGCGTGCGTGCGTCGGTTCTGTTCCTTCCTTTCCCTGCCCGCCGCCGCGCATTGCCACTCCGCGTCCGCGAGATATTCCTCCCTTCGCGCGCGCGCGCGCGCCGCGTAATAAGTTTCTTTCTTTCCTGGAGGCGTTTCTTTTCTTGGAGGAAAAAGAAGCGCTGCGCCCGCCGCATGGATCAGGGTCCCCCTCGCAGGAGCCGCCTCGAGCTGGGATTCCGGGGGGCTTCGGGCGTTCGCCGCGGCGGGCAGAGGCGCGGGTTCCGGCCTGACGGCGTCGTGGCGCTGCGGCAGGGCGGGATCTTGGAGCTCTGTTGAGGCGTTCTCGTCAGGTGCGGAGTTCAGTACTCTCCACTTCCCTTTCCGTGTCTGTCTGTGGCTGTGTGCGTGCGTGTTGCCTGCTTTTTTTTAGGTAGGTGGGGGTGGGAGCACACCCCCAAATTCATTCAAGGGTGTTTCTCGGGTTGTTGCTTAAAAATCTGAGCTGTTCTTGCCCAGAGGGGAGTCCAGTGATTTGTACCTGATTGATTCACTGTGCGAATTTCAGATTCAGCAGCTCGATAAGTCTGAGGCCAAAAGTTCAGTGTCTCAGCAGTAGCCAAGAAACCTGAACTTGTTGCCTTGGTGTGGTACTCTGACTGTTTCGTTGTGAAAATGGCACGGGGGAGGAGGAAGCTGGAGAAGCTGAAGCTGAGTGCATTGTACAGCTTTGCGCTCTGCGCCAGGGGCTCCACTGAAGACCAGTCGAAGATTGGGACCACGGGGTTCTCCCGAGTCGTCTACGTCAACGATCCTGACAGGCATGAAGGAGAGGGCTTCAGATATCCTCGGAACGAGGTGTCGACCACAAAGTACACATTGGTCACCTTCCTGCCCAAGTCCCTCTTTGAGCAGTTCCGGAGGGTGGCCAATTTCTACTTCCTTGTCTCGGGTGCCCTGACTCTCACTCGCCTCGCGCCCTACTCGGCGGTCAGTGCGCTGCTGCCGTTGGCCTTCGTGATTACGGCCACCATGGTGAAGGAAGGAGTCGAGGATTGGAGGAGGAAACAGCAAGTATGTTTCTGTTTTCTCTGGTTAAAAGTCCTAGCACAAATGAATAATATTTTCTGAACTTTGTTTGATTCGTATGAATAGTATGTTGTTGTTCACAACGACTTAGTATCTGTGATCTGAACTTTCTTCTCAAAGAGGTTTTCCTTTCTTGATGGTGAGGTGTTCTTTTTATTCCGCTGCATATCTGGGCTTGTATCTTGAAAGGCATTTTTTTGGCATGATGAGACAAGGTAGCCGGGGACTTAAAATCTGGAGGAGGTTACTTTCTGGATCAACCAATTAAAAGTCATAAATTGATTGGAAACTAAAAATATATTTTCTTACTATTAAACTGTTAATTTAAAATTATTTAAGAAACCACAAATAACTTAAGGTCAGATAACTATCACAAAAGAAGAACAGGAATTATGGATACGATAAATCTAAACATAATATGTGATGCTTTATATTTTTAGGGTAATAATATATATCACTTAGTTTATTACTTACAACCAAGCCATGAGCTTCCTATCTGAACAATGCTCCTGAACTACGTTACACATTAGTTCTGTTTCAGCATTAAATTTACAGTTTTTTTGTTTTTGCATACTTGAGGTGTAGTCATACAATGTCATTATAAATTATAGCGGGTCCGAATTGGATTATTCTATTCTACGCAACTGATAAACTAATTTAGGGTGAATTTGTAGTCTCGGTTGTAGCACATGGTTTCGTTCCAAGAAAACTATTGTTTTTTCTGTGATTAGATTATTGTCCAGTTTTTCTGGATATTAAGCTAGACATAGCCAAATGTGTAATGAATTTCAATTCGTTGAGGTGATACTTATTTGTGATGGTCGTTGTCAACAAATATTGATCTTAAAACTTTGCTGCATTATCTCTAGGATTAGTTGATTTGTATATCTATTCATGTTCTCATGTTGTGGTATGTTAAGTTGATATATGTAAATTCTTCATTCAGGATCATGAGCTCAACAATCGAATAGTAAAAGTGCATAGAGGGAATGGCAGTTTTGAAGAGACAAAATGGAAGTATATCAAAATTGGAGATGTGATAAAGGTGGAGAAGGATAATTTCTTTCCTGCTGACTTGATTCTACTTTCATCTAACTACCCAGACGGAATCTGCTATGTAGAGACTATGAACCTTGATGGTGAGACAAATTTGAAAATTAAACAAGCTCTTGAGGTGACATTGGATTTACAAGACGATGCTAGTTTTGGAAACGTCAAACAAACAATCAAATGTGAAGATCCAAATGCTAATCTTTACTCTTTTGTTGGTACTGTGGAATGGAAGGGCGCGCAGCATCCTCTGTCACCCCAACAACTCCTCCTTCGGGACTCAAAGCTGCGGAACACTGATTACATATATGGGGCTGTCATCTTCACAGGTCATGATACAAAAGTGATGCAGAATGCAACTGAACCACCATCTAAAAGAAGCAAGATTGAGAAGAAAATGGATAAAATCATTTACCTGCTGATGTGTTGTCTACTCCTAATTGCATTACTTGGTTCGGTCTTTTTCGGTATATGGACCAAAGATGATTTAAGGAATGGTAAGCCGAAACGGTGGTATCTTCGGCCAGATGATTCAACTGTCTTCTACGATCCAAAACGAGCAGCCCTGGCATCCTTCTTTCATTTGTTGACAGCCTTGATGTTGTACAACTACTTTATCCCAATTTCTTTGTACATATCCATTGAGATGGTCAAGATCTTACAGGCTCTATTCATCAACCGGGACATTGAAATGTATCATGAAGAATCAGATAAGCCAACTCATGCTCGAACCTCGAATCTAAATGAGGAACTAGGTCAAGTTGACACAATTCTCTCTGATAAGACTGGTACATTGACCTGCAACATGATGGAGTTTATCAAATGTTCGATTGCTGGCACTGCCTATGGTCAGTGTGTCACCGAAGTTGAGAAAGCTATGGCTCTGAGGAAAGGGGTGCTGTTAGATGATGAGATAGAACGTGGAGGGCACAAGGAGAAACAAATTGATGAGAGTCCTCTTGTTAAAGGTTTTAATTTGAAGGATCCACGTATTATGGATGGAAATTGGATTCATGAGCCTAACAGAGATGTAATAAGAGATTTTTTCCGTCTGCTAGCCATCTGTCATACATGCATACCTGAAGTAGATGAAACCGATAAGGTTTCATATGAAGCTGAGTCCCCTGATGAAGCTGCATTCGTCATTGCTGCAAGAGAGTTAGGGTTTGAGTTTTACAAGAGGGCACAAACAAGTATAGTTATTCGTGAACGGGATCCTAACCAGCATGATGTTGATTATCAATATAGGTAAGTCGAATTTCGTTGTTTCCTTAAAGGGTACTGTTAATTATGAATTTGACCCTTTAACATTCTCTTGTAGAAAATATGAGCTCCTAAAGGTCTTGGAATTCAGCAGCTCACGGAAACGGATGTCTGTGATAGTAAAGGAACCAGAGGGAAGGATATTACTGTTTAGCAAGGGTGCTGACAGGTAAGTACTCCAATTGATCAAAATTATGTATCTTTTCACAGATAAATGTCGAAGTTGTGTATTTCCCATGCCTTATCTATCTTCTCTGTGTGAATAGTGTGATGTTCAGAAGGATTGCACCAGCTGGAACAAAATTTGAGGAAGAGACTAAAAGGCACATAAATGAGTATTCTGATTCTGGCTTAAGAACCTTGGTTCTTGCATACCGTGTCTTGGATCAACAAGAATATGAGAATTTCGCTGAAAAATTCAACACTGCTAAAACATCTGGAAGTGCCGACAGAGATGAAAAAATTGAGGAGGCTGCTGACAGCATCGAGCGGGACCTGCTTCTTCTTGGCGCTACTGCTGTTGAAGATAAGCTCCAGAAAGGGGTATGCTTTTGTGAACAGTCCATGTTTTCTAGTCTATTTCATTTTATGTATGCAGTGTAATAGATATTAATAGCTCTTGCTCATTTATGCGCATATGAATTTATATTCAGGTACCAGAATGTATTGACAAGCTTGCACAAGCAGGAATTAAAATATGGGTGCTTACGGGTGACAAAATGGAGACAGCTATCAATATTGGGTAAATATTGTATTTTTGGATTAAATCAGATCTTTTTAGTACAACTAGCTATTCTTCTAGAAGTTCGAGCTGGATATTTCTTTTTCTGATTCATGTGTTTTGTCATGTCTTCAGATTTGCTTGTAGCCTGCTTAGGCAAGGAATGACACAGATAATTATCACTTTGGAAGCACCGGACATAATTGCGTTGGAGAAAAATGGAGACAAACATTCCATTGCCAAGGTGAATAAATGATTAAATTGCCTTTGTCACTGAATCAGTGCGTATGTAGTTTCTATTTTCAGATGCTATAGTCGCAACAATCACTCCTAAATGTTCAGAAAAAGGAGTTAAGCATAACAGGCATTCACATTTATAATACTAACTAATCCTGAACAATCAAAACCATCGTAATTACTGTTTCTTTATTGACTCCTCAGGCATCGAAGCAAAGTGTTATGGATCAGATAGAGGATGGAACAAAACAAGTTCCAACCTTTAGTCAGTCCAGCACAGAATCTTTTGCATTGATAATTGATGGTAAATCATTAACTTATGCTTTGGAAGATGACGTCAAGTTTAAGTTCTTGGATCTTGCTATTAAGTGTGCATCAGTCATATGTTGTCGATCTTCACCGAAGCAGAAGGCATTGGTCAGTTTAACTTTTTTGAAATTTACATTTATCTTTTTCTATGTAATTTTCCTAATGCTATTTGTAAAAACATACACTGCAAAGATATTAATGTACTGCAACAATTGCAGGTTACAAGACTTGTTAAGCGTTCAAATAAAGTTACCTTGGCAATTGGTGATGGAGCAAATGATGTTGGCATGCTTCAGGAAGCTGACATAGGGGTCGGCATTAGTGGTGTAGAAGGGATGCAGGTTGCTAATTTTTATGTTTGTAAATTCCGTGGATATGCTTGTGCTAACTAGAATTCTTTTAATGGTGTTCTTTCTTCTCACAATGTTTCAGGCTGTCATGGCCAGTGATATTGCAATTGCCCAATTCCGCTTCCTAGAACGGTTACTTTTGGTGCATGGACATTGGTGTTACAGACGTATTTCAGTGATGGTATACTTTATGTTCTTTTGACCTAATAATCAACTTCTAAATTCAAGTATTATTTTGATATTCTTTTTCTTTGGCGCAGATATGCTATTTCTTCTACAAGAATGTGACTTTTGGCGTCACCATCTTTCTGTATGAAGCATTTGCATCATTTTCAGGGAAGCCAGCTTATAATGACTGGTTCTTGTCACTGTATAATGTCTTCTTCACCTCCCTTCCTGTCATTGCGCTGGGAGTATTTGATCAGGATGTTTCTTCCCGGTTGTGTCTGCAGGTGCGTCAATGCTAAACCACTTACTAAAGATAATCTTTCACAATACTAGATAAATTTAGGAACATCCATCTCAATTTTAAATACTCATGAAACATGTTTTACTTCATCTTTTCTGAAGACTAGCCAAATGGCCGTGCTACAGAAGTTTTTTCATTGCCTGAGTTATTTAAACACTTGTATCAACATAGTCCTTAATTTTATCAAAAAATAAACTAAAAATATACATTAATCAAATTTAATTTGTCTAGTACATAAAATGTATGAAAATTGCGGTGATTAATTTCTTTGCAACTTAAGAGGTAATCTTGTTAGGGTGAACAAACCACCACCAACTCAGGTCTTTATAAGAGTAAAAATAAAGAAACTATGCTGTTTTTAATAAAGTGCCTGTTTGCATTTTACTTAACAGTATCCAGAGCTATACCAAGAAGGTGTGCAGAATGTATTATTCAGCTGGCGTCGGATACTTGGCTGGATGCTTAATGGTGTCACGAATGCCGTGTTAATATTCTTTTTCTGCACTACCGCCCTGAAGGACCATGCATTTCGTCAGGATGGCCAAGTTGCGGGCTTGGATGCCCTAGGTGCTATCATGTACACTTGTGTCGTATGGGTTGTGAACTGCCAAATGGCACTCTCAGTGAACTACTTCACCATAATCCAGCACATATTCATATGGGGTAGCATTGCTGTGTGGTACATCTTCCTGTTGGCCTATGGCGCTGTCAGCCCAAAGTACTCCACAACAGCATACATGGTCTTCATTGAGCAGTTGGCGCCAGCCCTATCATATTGGCTGTTGACACTTTTCGTGGTGCTGGCAACACTCATCCCATACTTCTGCTACGCCGCAGTTCAGATCCGCTTCTTCCCAATGTTCCATAATAAGATTCAGTGGAAAAGATACTTGGGGAAGGCTGAAGATCCAGAGGTGGCAAGGCAGCTGTCTTCACGACACCGGACATCCTCACACCCAAGGATGGTTGGGATCTCTGTTCGTCGCGACGGCAGCAAGTCTATGGAAACAACAAAGGGAACTGATCTAGAAGTTCAAGGATAACATTTGCTTTAGTAGATTTTGTGTTTTGTACAGATTATAGAATGTTGTCTCCTGAAAGATGACCAAAAAAATGGACTGAGAAGAACTTGTGAATATTCTTGGATTGTTGCTTCTATCGTTCCATGGAGTTCTTCCAGTTCAGAGGATAGAGCTAGATCACAGAATCGTAGATAGGTTGCAAGAAGAACAAGAGAATACCTGGTGTAAAGTTCATTTATCAATTTTAGGCTGTGTGCATTTTATTCCTCTCTTTTACTTCTACACCTGTGTATGCTTGCAATCTGATGGTAGAATTCTGCTTTGTTATCATGGCTTTTACCCCATACCTTTTCTCCCTCAGTTGTATCGTAAAAAAATAATGGTATGGTTTGTAATGAGATAATTGCACTGCTTAACAGCAACCACCTGATAAAAAAGTGCCTCGTGATACATTTAACTGACACCATAACACTAGTCTTGCTGCAAAACACAAAGAAGCTAAGTGTCACAAACTATAAACAACTTGTAAGCTTTCAAGCACATCATTTGATTTGATTTTTCTTGAATACTACACCTCATTTGATTTGAGGGGAAGAAATTTCCTGAAGGTTCTGTAAAGACATTTAAAGAATCTACTAATCAATATATGTATTATCATAGTATGTAACATGAATAAGAATTTCCTGAAGGATCTCTAAAAACGAAAAGACATCTAAAGAATCTCTCACTAAATAAGAGGAAAAGCAAAAGATTCTGCTAATCAATACTATGAAACATGAGGAACACCGGAGGGTGTAAAAGAAGATCATGATAATTATCATATAGTATTACATTGGTATATTGGCATCCTTTATTGGTTTCTCCTACTATCATACTAACCTGCAAACTGCAGCAAAGAAGGGCAGGAACCTGAAAAGACGAACCAATCACGGTTCAGGTAACGGCGGCGCAGCCGGCTCCTTGGTCTCCTCCTCGGCTTCGGCTGGCCTGACCGGCCGCCGAGGCGCTCGCCACCACCAGCATCTCCGGCGGCCGACCAGCCTGGTGCAGTCGTACCGCCCATCGGGCCCTTGCGCATGCGTCGCGCACACCCGGCCGAAGAAGCAGGACAGAACGGCGAGCAGCAACACGGCCGTGAGGACCCCGATGAACGGGCCGAAGGACCCCGGCACCCTCCGCGGGTGCGCGGCCGCCCCGGACACCTGGTAGTTCGGCAATGGCATGGCCGCCGGTGTCGATGGCGTGGCAGTCGCCATGGCTGAACAGAGATACGGTGATGGTGGTGGTGGTGGTGGTGGTGGTGATGGAGGAGTGGCGAGCACTTGTTGGACAGGGTGAGGAGAGCATGGGTGGAAGGAATAGAAGGGAGTGGGCAAAAGTGTCAATTGCTTTTGAAATTTAGTAGCAGCAGCAGAGAGGATAGGAAACTAATAAAGGCCAGGAAAAAGGAAGGAAAGGCTTGCAAGGCCAGCTTTGTTAGAAGATTTCAGTGGACGCAACATGGAAAAAAAGATAAAGCAAAGCCAATAAAGATAAAGGAAATGTTCTGAACTTCTGATCTGATATGGTCTAATGATGGAGCATGCCAAGAAGAATAGCTATTTGGATGGATGGATATGAACTAAAGATGGAAACCAGCATGCATGTACTTAGGATTGGATGCAAAATCTATGAAAAAGGAGACCTTTCGATAATTTATTTTCTTGGGTGGAACTAACTTCAACCTTGTTATTCAAAATCTTCTAACAAAGCATGCATGACAAGAAGAATAGCTATTCGGATGGATGGATATGAACTAAAGGAGGAAAACAGCATGCATGTACTTGGGATTGTATGAAAATCTATGGAAAAAGGAGACCATTCGATAGTTTATTTTCTTGGGTAGAACCAACTTCAGCCTTGTTAAAATAAATTAAGAATTGGAGCTGCTTTACTTCTAAACGTTGCCACTGTTGACTCCTCTAGAACATTGCTTTTGACAGAATTAAGCTTTGACAGTAGCATCTTCAGACACTGATTGCTACTACAAACTAGTGACAGCTGTACTTCCCGTTTCTTTGTTGGCTTGTCGCAAGTTGACTGTATCTGCCGAGCAGTGTGGCTTTGTCTTTCTTGCTCAATCTGGAAAACGCCATGGCATGTATTCGTTTGATTGGCAGGGTAGGGACACGAGTGGTATTTTTGAAGCTTTCCCATGGTGGGTGGGTATCCTAATTCTTAAACATCAGAGGTATCATCATGTTGTGTGTTGTTTGCTTAATGGGCAAGGTTACTCAACTTTGTTCAACTTCTCAAACTGTTGTATGT
Organism: Puccinellia tenuiflora; assembly: GCA_012064385.1. NCBI lineage: Eukaryota > Viridiplantae > Streptophyta > Magnoliopsida > Poales > Poaceae > Puccinellia > Puccinellia tenuiflora. Next base: position 1,449,627 of record QRDG01000324.1, on the reverse strand, counting down.
CAGCGCGCTTTACAGAGTACATTGCTCTAAACCTTTTGAACATGATCAAGAGGTAAGATTACATATACAACGCATTTTAAACCGTTTATTATTAGACCAAGTTGGATCCAATAATTTGTCAGATACTCATATGTGTCATGTTTCATGCACTAGCCAACTATCCCAAAAGTCCGAACTTATAGAAAGTCTAGTGTATTCCACACTGTAACACCCCCTATCACGTGTGACTCGGGGAGGAAGAGGCCACACGTGCAACCGGAAGAGGTATGGGCTCATACTTGGACACAAAGGGTATTACGAGCAATTTTTAATAAATTGCGCAAACCAGGACTTGAACTCGAGACCTTAGGCTCTGATACCATGTCATGTTTCCTGCACTAGCCAACTATCGGAAAAGTCCGAACTGATGGAAAGGCTAGTGCAATTCACATATACTGTAACACCCCCTCTCACGTGTGACTCGGGGAGGGAGAGGCCACACGTGCAACCGGAAGAAAGCGACGGCGCGCAAGTCTCAGAGGTATGGCGCAAGACAGGCTCATACTTGGACACAAGGGAGGCTACCAGCAATTTTAATAATTTGCGAAAGCCAGGACTCGAACTCGAGACCTTCGGCTCTGATATCATGTCATGTATCCTGCACTAACCATCTATCCCAAAAGTCCGAACTAAATTTTTAATAAATTGCACAAACCAGGACTCGAACTCGAGACCTTCGGCTCTGATACCATGTCATGTATCCTGCACTAGCCAACTATCCCAAAAGTCCGAACGGATGGAAAGACTAGTGCAATTCACATATACTGTAACAATATGCATTTTGTAATTTGAACAGATGATAATCATTGCGTGCGGCGGGGCTGCTCAACAGCTCCCGCCTGATCCGCCGATCCACTGTCAACATTTTTTTCTCAATTTCTTGTTCTTTGATCATCTTCATTATGTGTCTCTTCCGTCACCAGATTAGAGGAACCATCACCAACAACAAGAGTATAAACCTCATTGTACGAGCTACCTAACTAAATGACTCTGTTCCCACGTGCTCCTCCTCCCCAGACTGGCTCTCGCCAAAGATTGGCAGGGATGGCCAACGGTGAGTATGGTGCTGACGGTGGTGGAGTGGACGGTGACCTTGGATGTCGGGGCGGCGGCCCAAGGTCTTCTCAATGGTGGTTGTGCCACTAATGCTGAAGGGGCAGCATGGCGGAAGGTCTTGGCGTCGGTAGCGGCAGTGCTGACACGATAGAGGTCTTCTGGTCTCTGATTTCTAACGGAGATAGAACTTATTGGTTCTTGTCCGGTAGCCAATACTAAAAATCTGGAGATCAGCGACGTTCCAATACTGTCGCGTGTTTCCGTCCCGGATGATTGGAAGTCGATTTTGCTCTCGACGTTTTGGTATTTTCACTCAAGGGCCGGTTCAGCGTGACGTTTTGCACATTTTACGTTGCAGTTTTTCGTCCCCGGCCCATTAGGCCCAGTTTGAGCCAAGTTTCCGGAGACGAAACTAGTTTTGGCCATGTAGAACATTGTGAATTTTCGTCCACCAACACATCCTACCCAGTTTATATCCTTTGACCGGTTACGACCAAGCAGTTGGTGCCTAGGACCCCACCTGTCATCCAAGGTTGTGTCTCACGGCTGTTTCTAATCTTGCAAATATAAGCATGCACATAATCTTCCAAATCATCACAATTAACCACAAAGTTAACATTACAGTGAACAAGCCCCTTCTGAAACAAATCACTAATCACTAATGACGCCGGACCTAGCCGAGGGTGCGCCGCTGCCATCGCCTCCGCATTCTCCAGTGAATGGAGGATCGCTTCCGCCGTGTCGGCCTCTAGCTTGTCCCTGAAGTGTCGGGCGAGCCTCGCTTGTCGGAGGTCTTTTGCAGCAAAACTCTCTAGAGACGCTAAAATCCCCGCATGCATGTCTTCCTCCTCGACTTCCTGATGCAGCAAATCGGAGCGGCGTTGCGCCTCGAGGGCACGCGCACGCGGCGTGCCTTACACGTTGCGCTGAGGAAAGTATCGGTAGATCTGTTCCTGGCGGCTCAGCTCGCGACGGCCAGACATGGTACCGGTGGATCTGCTAACGGCGAAGTTTGGAAGAGGTGAGGTGGGCTGTGTACTGTGTGTGGGGACAGTTTGGGAGAGGAGAGGGGAGAGGGTTACTTCTGTGCCCGCCTGGGGAGCCGCTGCATTAATTTAGCCTGGGGAGCTTTTTTTTTTTGAGGAAAAAGCCTGGGGAGCCGTTGCCCAGGTACATTTTGCAACTGAAGCCTTATAAACTATAGGCCTTCATATTCCCCAGTCTCTAGGTCTGCTCCCCCATCTATCTCTACTCTCCCATCTCTCTCGCGATGTCGTCGCCATGTCACACTCTTTGAGCTCCTCAGCTGGGAAGCGGATGAAGAACAAGGCATCCTCCTCACCCACGGCTCAGGGTGGCAACGGGTACGGGGATGACCGGGATGACTCCACCATCCCCGCCCCGATCCCCGCCAATCCCCATACCCATCATCCCCATGAAGCTTTACGGGGATAAAATGATCCCCATCCCCGTTAACAATGGGTAACGGTTACCCATCGGGTATCCATGGGTATGTTAACACTAACTGAGAAAGGTGAGATTAGAGAGGGCATGGTTGCTAATAAAGATGGAAAAAATAATTATATGGATTATCTAGATTTTATTCTATATATTATACATATATAGTATATATTTTATAATTTGTCGGGTATCCATGGAGTCCCCACGGGGAGGATTTCATCCCCATCCCCGCCCCGCGAGGCTAACGGGTACCCGCGAGACAATACCCATGGGGATAATTTGTCCCCCATCCCCGCTCCATAACGGGTAAATCCCCGCGGGTACCCGTCCCCACGAGGAGTATTGCCATCTTGACCCACGGCCCTAGCTTCCCATCCGCCGAGTCCACCGCTCGGGATGGTGCTGCCGTTGGTGCATTGCCCGTGTTGTCAAACTCGCCGCACGATTCGTCGTGTTTTCATATCAGAAGCCAATCTAGGACGTGTGTACTACAAGTGTCCTAATCATGGGGGTAAGTTTCAATTTTTGGTTTGATTTGGATTTCAATCCTGAAGACTTATTTTAAAATGCTTAATTCCTGCCATAGAAAAAACCGAATGCTTGCGACCATTACTACTGGGAAGATGGGGAAGAGACTTATTTTGATTTTCTTGTCGCGAATGGGTACATTGGCATCGGAACTGTCTATTCTTCGCCTGGTGGCATTGCTGCTGCGGCTGGTGACATTGGAACTGAAGCAGAACAGTGGGAAGAAAATGGACGAAAGAGCGAGAAGAAGTCACTGAAGAAGATAGATGAGTGTCTGAAAAAGATGGATGAGCTGATTATGCTCTGTAGGACTTTGATCAGTTTAATTTTTGTAGTTATTGTAATCATGTTGTCTATAGCAGTTCGTAAGTAGATTTCTATGTTGTATCACCTATGGTTCCAATACAATCTAAACTAGGCATAATCAGTTCGTAAGTAGAATTCTGTATTGTATCACTTATGGTTTCAGTACAATCTAAACTATGCATAATCAGTTCGTAAGAAGATTGCTGTGTTGTATCACTTGTGGTTTTAGTACAACAAGTGTATCACTTGTGGTTTTAGGGACCACTTGACACTTCGCGGTGAGATATTGGACCACCCATGCATCAATTCTAAATCATATATGGCAACCGAATAGGAGATTTAATAACTAAAATTATCATAAGTTCAAATCAGCATTACAAAAAGGCTCAACACCATCAACACCAACACCATTAGCAGTGATAGCCTAACATCTTCCGAGTGTCTGGCCAGAGGCATAGTCTCTATGGAGCGTAAGATTGCCAGGTTTTGGCCTTTGGATGGAGGTTCTTGGCCACACGCTCAAATGATAGGTCGTCCCTCACTCGGTCCAAGTGTTTGAGTCCTTGACATAGCCCACGAAGGAGTATGAAAAAACAGAGTTGGTGACTCTGCTTTGCTAGATGCGTGGTTTGGGCCCTTATCGAATGTGCCTCACGTGATTGGCCTATCGACTCTACGTGAGGGACATCAACAGGCAGCGGACAGTGGATGGACTGATCGAACAGGTGGTGGCGGAGTGGGATCAGTGGAGACTCGCCGGTCTGGGAGGAAGCAACTCTTTCGTGAGAGTAGTTCATTAGGAGAGTAGGTGTGAGTGAGTGGGTGTGCTTGACAGTCGTTGTGCGCAACGAATCTGTCATTCTTGTACCTGAAATTTCTATCTTCTATAAAGCTAAGGTACGCAATTGCGTACTGTCGAAAAAAAAAGACTCTATGTGAGGGGACCCTTGGCTCATGGTGATGCAGCCCAACCCAATGACATCACCATGGCAAGCATCCCAACGCATGCCACGTCAACATGGACGTCAACGCTGAACTCAATCCTCTCTACGAACCCCAATACCCCGCCTTTGGATGGTATACTACCTAAGCCTCTACCCTTATGCATTGATAGGTGTCACACGAAGAGTACGGACGCCAAGGGAGACGCCGAGGGAGCCCAAGAGTCGAAGCCATCCAAGGCGTACACATGGAAGCGGAGAAGGAAGAAGAGTTGCAGCTCCCAGGAAAACCCGCTACTACCGGCCTCGGAGCGGTACTGCCGGCCGGGCGGTACTACCGGCCAACTACCGGCCGACTACCGCGAATGCCCTCTGTTAGAGGTACGACAGTGGCCCGGTAGTAGCCCGGTACTACCGGCCACCCGGTACTACCGGCCCCCGCGGGATGAGAGCAGTTTTGGCCTTGAGCCTTGTAACCTTATCCACTTACCTTTCCCCACCTACCTTTTGGCTTAGCCTATATATACCCCCTCCTCCCTCAGATCTAGGGTTAGATATACTTTAGAGAAGAACTAGAGCTAGTGATCCCCATTCCCCTTGTGGGATTCAAGGCCTCCCCGTGTGGAGAAGATCCCCATGGGATTCAAGACCTCTCTTTGTATTCGTATCTTGGAGTGACTCAAGGCCCCTCTTTGCGCAAAGTCTCTCTCGTGTGTGATTATACTTCACCGTCTCTCACTCACGAGATTCTACCTCGCGCACACCGATCTTTCACATAAGGATTCTACCTCGCGGTCTCTCCCTTGTGTGATTCTATTGGGCCGGTTGGACCGACCGGTGAGGGCAACGCGTCAATTGTATCGGGTTTGTGTTCTTGTTCTTCGTGTTCCTCGTGTTCTTGCGTGTGTTCGTCCACTCGTTCGTCAATCCGTGAAGATCGGGCTACCCTAGAGGGCTTAGCCCGCACCATATGGTATCAGAGCTTTAGGTTGCCACGGATTTGACTTGTGTTTTCCCCCAATTCCCCCAAATTTTTCTTTGATTTTGCCAATTTCGAAAATTTCCACCAAAAATAGCCCCAATTTGCTTTTGGACCGATCTGAGATTAGAGTGCATTTTGGTAGGTTTTGATCCATAGATCTGTTGCTATACTTGTTGATCTACCTCCCTTTGCGTTCCCATGGCCTAATTCCACCGTTTTCCCCTCCGATTTGGTGCTTGAAGTTGCTATTTTCCGCCAAAATCGCGTTCAAAGTTCTTCCCAGATTCAGATCTGGAAATCCCGAATTTTCCGATACTACCGGGCTACTTCTGCCCAACTTCCGGATTTTTGCCTCTGTTAGAGGTCCGGTACTACCGGGCTCGGAGCGGTACTACCGGGGTTAGGGCGGTACTTTTGCACCTCTTCCCGAGCAGAAAAACTGCTTCACCGTTTTGGCCATAACTTTCACATCCGGACTCCGTTTTTGGTGATTTTTGTCTCTAATCGAAGCTACCGACAAGCTCTAAATCACCATAGTGGTTGATCCATCATCTATTGCCACCATATTTAGCGAGAAAGGAAGAGTCATTCCACTCCACGGGTGAAGATCGTCGACGAAAGGTATAACATCCCCAAATCTTCTCCCACCTTGCATCACTTGTTAGCCAAGCCATTTGTGCCTATCTATCCTATTGAAACTTGCTCATCTATGATTGCTTGGGTTTTGCACACTTGATACCTCGTAGTATTCCAATCAAACTTGTATGTGCTAGTTGATATAGTTCTTGTTGGCAAGCAAATAAGAGGCAAAAGAGAAATAGTGAAAAGAGGAACAGAATAAAAAAAAGAGGAAGAAATAAAAATAAATAGCCTCTTTGCCTTATCTCTTATAGTAGACGCGCAAGCTCAATGAAAAATTTGTAGGTGTGGTATCTTTGTGCAAATCGTGTAGCCCACCAATAATTTGCAATCGAGTTGGTTTCTCTTGTACTTGTGCTACTTGAGCTTTAGTCTTCGCTAGGTCCATCACTAGCTCATTTTTGGTTGCACGAGTCCCATTTTTTAAAGCGTGTGTTTGTATGAGCTCCACTCATATCCTTTGAGATCGACTTGTATTTGCTTTGTGGTCATCGTGGTTCTCTACTTGCCATTACAATATCTTGGTTTCCGGTTGTTCCATTTGCTTTCCACATTCCATACCTATCCACTCAAAAGCCGTGTGTGTTTTGGAGTTTGCGTTTGGACATTTGAACACAAGCCACTTTACTTTGTGCGTTGTTGCCCTTGGTCGTTCATGATGTCCAATACTATCAACAAGGTGAGATTGTGTTCTAGTTTCCTTCCACTTCATATATACACTTGTCTTGTGAGTGATCATGTCTAGTGAGAGCGAAGCAAACTATGGCGGCCATGATGATGAAGAGACGATGAGCTACACCGAGCACGATGACGCAAGCGTAGAAAACATGGGGTACAACCACGGCTCCTACACCGACAATGAACCCCATGACATGATGGAGCACTACACCGACCCCGACTCCACGAGCATCAACAACATGATGGAGCACTCCTACGACTACAACTCCGACGACTTGATGGAGCACTACATCGACAATGACACCTCAAGCATGATGGCGTGCTTCGACGACTACGACCTCCCGTGCATGAGTGACTACTTTGACTACTCCTTCGACAACATGTAAGAGGAGATGGACGATGGTGCTACCGTCCACAAGGTCTACTACCCGAATCTTGCAAGACGTGCCATGTACGACCCATCAAGCTCAAGATGGAGCAACATGAGGACCACCATGAGGTCATGCTATCAAGCTCCATCAACATCAAGACGGCGCCCCAAGGAGTACATCGCCAAGGTCGTCAAGCATGGACACTATTCAAGGCGGCCCAAGAAGGATACCAAGATGGCTCCCACCAATGCCAAGCTTGAAGCCGAGATCGACACACTCGCCAAGTTTCGCCATACTTCTCCAAGCCCAAGACGGAGCCGCAAGTCAAGGTCGCCAAGGCACCCAAAGGATTTTCGAAGACACCCCTCCCCACAAGAACGTCATCGATGACACATGGAGGAATCAAGACCGTCGCATCATATGGTGTCCCCTCCTCGTGCGAACACCAACATGGCGCCCAAGAGAAGCTCAAGCTCCAAGAAGGACAAACAAGTTCCCACATCTATGGCGCCAAATCTCAAGTCAAGCTCGATGAAGGATGACCCTCATCATATGGTGTCTCCTCCTCATGCCACCACCAAAAAGGCGTCCAAGAGAAGATCACACCACAAGAAGGACAAGGACATCCTCGACAAGCTCATGACAAAAATGGACACCTTCCGCAAGGAGCTCTGTGAAGACATCGACCATCACCGTAAGACCAAGATCTTCGGCGACACTTCTACGAGCATATGGCCCACTACACTTGAAGATGGAGGAAGACAAGGCCCTATATATGATCATGATGTCGACCCGAGACCCACAAGCGACAAAGACATGGGCCTAACTCCACTTCTACACCAAGATGAAGACATCCTATGCCCTATGTGCAATGGCCTCGGTCACATCATGTGGGATTGCCCCAAGATCCAAGACACGATGGATCAAGATGGCGAGAAGACGGTCGAGCATGGGATTTTCCCTTCGATCAAGGAGGCTAACATGGAGGATGCTACCACTATGGACGTCGAGTCAAGTGGCCATGCCGAGCATGGGATGTTCCCTTCGGCAAAGGAGTCGAGTGATGATGCCCATCCTATGTCATTCATCTTTGGAGGCGACAAGGTTGTGGAGGTTGAGCATGGGAGTTTCCCTTCAACCAAGGCGGCGAATGGAGTTGAGAATATCAAGCATATCTGATGGGGGGATACTTTCTAGGTTGGCCCATGGACCCGGAAAGTAGACCCGTCAAGACCAAGAAGGCCAAAGCCGAGTCGTGCGTCAAGTCACATGGGTTGGGCTGGAGACAAGCCGACCAAGGTCCATGGCGAAGAAGGGACCCGTCAAGAAGGAGTCCAAGTACAACCCGGAGTTCTAACTTGGAAGGCCAAGACCTAGAGTAGGACTCCGTGTCCAAGTGTGACTCGGTGTAAGTTGTAAATCCAGGGACCCGGCCACCTTTATAAGCGGGGTCCTGGACCTTAGATTGATAAGCTCTAGAGAAACCCCAGAATCGAGGACCTAGAATCAGCAACACCAGAGAGATCCATATTCGCCGACTCCCCAGATAGGGGTCGGAACCTTGTAATCGAGAACTAGTCCAAGCAATAAAGCCAAAGCAGGAAGTAGGTCTTTACCTCGATCAAGAGGGGCCGAACCTGGGTAAATCCTTGTCCCTTGGCGAGATTAACAACTTCTACGAACTTCAATCATCAATGGCCCCGCAACTCATCTTCCCTGAGGAAGAACTTGCCGTGACAACCCCACGACAGTTGGCGCCCACCGTGGGGCCTATGATGAAAGGAGTTGAGATCGTGGGAGCAGCTCGCCAGGCCATGGAGAAACTTGCCATCGGGCGAGTCTACACTGATGAGCACGGAGAAACTGAGATTGATGACTCCGGTTGGACTCCAGAGATTGAGGAAGTCAAAGAGGGTTATCAGCTTGTCTTTGGAGGAATCAACGTGTTCGTCGGCATGGTTTGCACGTCAGGACTTCGTGCTAACTCGGCGGAATCAGTATCAGAGCCTACAGCCATTGTCGAGTCCGACGGCGAGGAGTCGGTCGGCACATCAGAAGTCGGCATCATCGCCGAACCAGAGGAACAACTTGTCGTCAACAATGATGAGGAATCGCTGGCAGAGCCATGTATGGAGCCAGATTACGACGCCGATTCAGAATCCATCTTGGCCTTGTTCGAAGATCGGCTTGGGTACGGTATTGAGGAGGAAGATTATGCGGAGTCACCAGTACGTGCCCACGTCGTTGGAGTCTATATGTCTGGAAACGACGGAAATCAGTTTGATCCAACTTTGCTGACAAAGGAAATCAACGCAAGTAACGCAGCTGAACGGGCGGCTGAGTTAGCCAGTGCTCATACTGCATTAGAAAGGCAACTAGCGGAAATCACAGAGGCAAATCGCAGATTGGCAGAAGAGCGGGCCCGGGTCCAAGCTGAGGCCCAGGTAGTGCAAAATCACCGAGAAGAACTCACCTCAATTCAGCATCGCAAAGCCAGGAGTCGCCTGCGCGATGGAGTCATTGTAAATCCAACCGCTTTGTTCAACACACCCAATAGTCCAGGTGCAAGAGTCGGGCTAGGGAGTTCAACAGCTGCAGGAGGCGCCGCAGGAGGAGCAGCAACACCGCCAGCACCACCACCACCACCACCTCCAGAAGGACCCGGCGGCAACGGTACCAATGGACCACCACCTGAGGGAGGAGTCGGAGGAGGATCAACGGGTGGTATGGGACCTCCACCTGGCAGGTTTCGTACTCCAGAGGGACATTACTCTAATCCAATGGACAACGTTCATGCGGCAACTATGAGACTAGAGAACATCGAGATACCAGAAGGACCAGCGGGACAGGAGACCCGCCGTGCTATTGAGATGCTGAAAACAGCAATGACTCAGTAAGCTCTTTACCCAGCGTTTCTAGATGCAAGTAGGCTGCACTCGACGCCGTTCAACTCTGGCACAAGGAGTCGACACGACGAGTCTCACCCAGCCAACTCCACAAGTGCAAGGCGCCGTGAACAAGAGAGGAACAGGGCAAACATACCAACTACTTCACGAGCTCAGCTGGTGGTTGATGAAGCAAGACAACGACGAGAGAGGGAGGCAGCTAGGGCTCAGGAGGCTGAGAGGGACAGAGCCCTAGCTGGTGCAGTTAACCAGCCTCAGCCAACCCGGGTGCACACAGAGGTGACTTTTTCTGGTGCTTCTCCTTCCCTAAGAGGACCAGAGTGCCTATCAGACGCCATCAGGTCCGAGTCCTTCCCCAGCGACTTCAAGGAGCTGCGCAAAGTTCCCAATTACGAGCCCAACATGGACCCGACTTCTTGGTTGGGCACATATGAGATGGCGATGAGTATCCGCAATGCCACAGGTAGTCTGTGCGCCAAATTCATGTACCTTATGATGGAGGGAGCAGCCAAAGTTTGGATGCGTAACTTGCCTCCTAGATCAATCAATTCTTGGGAGCAGTTGAAGGCGGCTTTTATACAGAACTTTCAGGGAACATGCAAAAAGCTTAGTACCATAGAGGACTTGGAGCGGTGTGTTCAGAAGAAGGGCGAGTCCGCAAGGCATTGGATGAAGCGGGTGTCGGAGATCATCAACTCCTCGCAAGGACTCCCACCAATTTCAGTGCTAATGGCAATTTCAGTGCTACAATCCCTTGAGTTGGAAGCTGGGTCGTATGAAGGAGAGCCTGAATCAAGGTATTCCCCTTACGATTGGCGAAATCATGGCGGGTGCTAATAAGCACGCTGCCACAGACAAAACAAAGGATCAGGAGGAGGGGAATAAAGGACATGGTGGCAATAGTCAGAACCAGAACCAAAATCAAAATCAGAACCAGGGAGGTAACAAACGGCCATATGGAGACAACTCTGACCTGGTAGCTAACACAAATACTGGGGTCAGACGCAAGGACAACAATTCTCAAGGATATCAAGGGCGTAGACCAACCACAGAAGAGGTTTTGGTGAGTCCATGTCCTAAACACGCCAGAAACGGGAAGTGTGGTCATACCTTGGGACAGTGTGTGGATCTGCAGCGTGGCAGGTTCCCAGGACCAGGAAATAGGGGCAACAACAATGGATATAGAGGAAACAATGGTGATGGAGGACCCGGCAACCACGGTGGAGGAGCCGGCAATAATCCTAACCTACCTCAAGGAGGAGGTAACCAGCAGGGCGGGTTCCAGCAGAACCCGAAGCAGCTTCACGATGACAATGGGCAATATTATGTCACAACTCGGCCACAGAACATGAGTCGTGGCAGTTATCATGTCTTTACAACAAGCACGTACAAGTGTGCCAAGAAACTAAAAGTTAGAGTTGTTAATGAAGTGGAGCCGACAGTCCCACAATGGCTCAGGTGGTCAGAGCAAACCATCACATGGAGTCGGGCAGATCATCCACCAAGAGTCGACGACCCAGGGCAGCTAGCCTTGGTGGTAGCACCTCAAGTTGGGGGCTACACATTGAACAAGGTGCTCATGGATGGTGGAAGCAGCATCAACATCTTATATTATGACACATTCAAGAGGATGCAGCTGCAAGATAGGAAGTTGATACCCACTGAGACAGTTTTTCACGGAATCGTACCAGGGAAGTCAGCCAAGCCCATCGGTAAGATCTATCTTGAGGTTGCTTTCGGCACAGTGGAGAACTTTCGTTCAGAGATTATGCCTTTTGAGGTAGTGGATCTCAAGAGTCCATACCATGCTCTCTTTGGTCGACCATCATACTTTAAGTTTATGGCCAGACCATGTTACGTTTACTTGAAGCTCAAGATGCCAGGTCCAGCAGGAGACATTACAGTTAATGGCAGCAGACAAATGGCATTAGAGTGTGAAATAGGAGATGCAGCTATGGCCGAGACAGCTTGTGCCCAAGAAGAGCTCAAATTCTATAAAGCAAATGTGGACCCGGACGACAACTCAGTCCTCAAGAAGCCGGCCACAGAGGATAAGATGAAGTTCAAGTCAGCTCAGGATACCAAGTCAGTGGATTTCACCCCAGGCGACTCCTCCAAGCAGTTCGTCATTGGGGAACATCTATCTGACAAATAGGAAAGCGCGCTCGTCGAGTTCATCCGTGAGAACCGGGATGTCTTCGCATGGAAGCCATCGGACATGCCAGGAGTCTCGAGAGAACTCGTCGAGCACTGCTTACATGTTAACCCTAATGCAAGACCAGTTAAGCAAGGTCTGCGCAAGTTTCACGATGACAGGAGAAAAGCCATTGGAGAAGAGGTGGCTCGGCTCCTTGCAGCTGAGTTCATCAAGGAAGCCTTTCACCCAGAGTGGATAGCCAATCCAGTACTAGTGCCAAAGAAAACAGGAGAGCTGCGGATGTGCATCGACTTCACGGGTCTTAACAAGCATTGCCCTAAGGACCCGTTTGCTTTGCCTCGTATTGACCAGATCATTGACTCGTGGAAAAGTTTTTTGGGCCAAGAACCTAACAGTCATTAAATCAACAGCCCCGAGTCCTAGTAGAGCTAAGGACTCAGTGCTTGGGGGCTACAATGTGCAAGTTTTTCTACAGAGCAATTGAGTTAAAGCTCAGAGCAAAGCACCTATCTTAGTCACAAGTCACCACAGACAGGGTGCTTGGGGGCTACTGCAATAGGAGGCTACCAGAAAGCATAAAGAGTAGAAGTCATAGAGCTTACATTATGGATCATCTGAAGAGACCTAAGGGCCATTTGTTCATCATCTTTTAGTCTGGCTGCTTGATCGTTTAAGTCGACAACCTCTGCCCAAGCCTCAGAGAAGGACAAGTTATCAGCCACTCGAAGTCGACTGTAGTCAATGGAAGACTTGGCCGGCTCGTTGTTCAGTTGGGTTGCAGGAGTCACCTTCTGAGGAGCCGGAGGAGCTTGAGGAATGGCTGTAGGAATCTCAGCCCTGGAAGAGGACTGGATCACCAGTGGAGTTGCCTCCCGAGTCCTTGAAGGGGACTCGGGAATAGTGGGAGCCGTAGTAGTGTTAACACCTGCAGATGCAGGTGTGGAGGGAGCCGTCCTGGTGCTCGTCGTCTGGGAAGTCGACGGAGGGACATACCCACGAGCTGCTGTAACATCAGCCATGTTTTGAAGCTTGGTGACCTTCAGATAAGGCCGAGCCCTGAAATAGACAAAGTCAGAAGTCAGCAGTAATCTAATGAAAGGGAAATGCAGAAGTCATGTGAGTACAAGTAAGCAGAGAAGTCATACCCAGTGTTAGTCTCAAGGTCCAAGGAGGCCTGAGAGTCAGAAGATGGCATAGACATGCCAGAGTGGTAGGAGTCATCTTTGCTAGGAGGAGAGGTAGACTTCTGTTGATGGGAAACTGGCAAAGAGTCAGGGGTATCCGCAGGCCCATCGGATCGCAACTTCCTCTTCCTAGCAGCAATAACACTCTGCACACATTCTTCAGGCTTAGCAATCGAGCGGGTTGATCCAAGGACTCGTGAGAGAGGTACCTTGGGGACAGCCTCTCGAGACCCATTATTATTGGAAGCTGGGGAAGAGGAGGAGCGACTCTTCGCGGCTGACGACTCCTCAGATGAGGTTGGCTGGGCAGCGGCAGGGCTAGAAGCCATGTGTCCCTGCTCAGTAACAGGAGCCTCCGGGGAGGACTCGTCCTCATCATTATCATCTTCAACAGGAGCCTCCGGAGAGGACTCCTCATCACCATCATCTTCAACAGGAGCCTCTTGAGAGGACTCCTCGTTAGTGTCATTGTCATCATCTTCTGCCATAGTGGTTTGCTCTGTGACAGGAGTCTCCTCCTCAGCCTCAGCCTCGGCCTCAGCTTTAGATCTAGCTTCAGCTTCAGAGGCTGGCTTCCAGAAGGAGTCAGTTAGCTGCAAAAGAGTCAGAGAAAATGAGTTAGCAAATGAGACAAAGAAAAGCAGTTGAAAATGAAACAAAGTAAAATACTTACATCAGGAGCTTGGTTGGTGGAGCAGAAGGGCTGGAGCCCAAACTGCGCCTGGTCCTTTACTGGTTTCCCAGTCAGTTTTTTGATTAACCGACCAAGTTCAGGACCATCTGATAACTTGTCCGTCGTTCGGAGGTCGTCACCCACGCAACGAGTGTACGTGTGAATAAGCCGAGTCCTAGGACTCAGCGGCTGAATTCTCCAGGTTGTCCAGCAGCGTACAAGATCCATATTTTCCAAATTGTGAGACAGAAGAGCTTGAATTCGGACGATCAAAGACTCTACTTTTGGCCGGGCGGCCTCTGAGCACCTAGCCTTCATAAGAGGAGTCGCTTCTAGGCGATCCTCAGAGAACAGAGGGAGTCAAGGTTCATTTACAGGAGAGGTATCCTTGCAATAAAAGAAGGTTTTGTTCCAGTCCTTGACACGATTGGGAAACACAGACTTGGGAAAGACAGAGTTTAAGCGACGCTGAAGAGCAACAGCGCCGCATTGCAGAAGAGGACCCCCAGAGGTCTCAGGCTGGGGGTTGCAGTAGTCTAGGTCTGGCTCGATTTGGACGTAGTCCTCACAGAGTGTAACTAAATTGGACAGAGTCAAGACAGAGTTGGGTGCCAAATCGCGGATGCGCAACTTGTAGAAACCAAGAAGCTGGCGGAAGAAAAGATTACCCGGGGGCGTGAATCCGCGGAATAAGTGTTCTGAGAAGATCACGACCTCGTCCTTCGCGGGAGAGGGCACCACCTCGTCCCCTGGGGCTCGAGCCTTCACATTGGAGGGAAGAAGGCCAGCGAGCCGATGCGCCTTAAGTTGCTCGGCGGTAATAGTGGATCCGCCCCAATCGGCGGAGATCGAGCGCTTCGAAGACGTTTTGGCGGCGGCGGCGGCCGCGGCGGCGATGTCGATCGTCCTGCTGGACGTGGAGGCCTTGGCCTTGGAAGCTGTCTTGGCGCGCTTGGGGGCCATGGCGAGCGTGCGGGGTGTGCTGCGTGCGGGAAACAAAGGAGCAAGGAGAAAGAGAAATTTGGAGGCGAAAGGGGTAAGTAAGGGTTCTGGACCCTACCCTTCGCGATTTATAAGGAGGGAAAAACCCTAGAAAGTTACAGTAACGGTCGATGGTAAATCTGTGGATAACGGTTCAGTGGTTAAAAGTCAAACAGGAAATGATCGAGAAAGTAAAGTCATAGAAGTGGAAGAAGAGTCGGCTTGTCTCACGAAGGCGAGTCCTGTGATAGCAAGAATTGAAAAGAGTCAAGTTCTTCAGAACTTGTTCACAAGAGCCATAACAAACTCGGCCAGCTAATGCAAAGGCAATAGTGGTGGACCTGAACAAGGGGTGAGGATAGACTCATTTTATGTGTGTATTATGTTTTTATGCAGGAATTCATCTTGGAGCTAGCAGCAAGCGACTTCTGAGCTGGAGGCTCAAATTGGAGGAGTCGAACCAAGGAGTCGAACCAAGGAGTAGGAGGAAGCCGCCAAAGCTGCGCCCAAGATAAATTCGGGGGCTACTGATGGGGGGATACTTTCTAGGTAGGCCCATGGACCCGGAAAGTAGACCCGTCAAGACCAAGAAGGCCAAAGCCGAGTCGCACGTCAAGTCACATGGGCTGGGCTGGAGACAAGCCGACCAAGGCCCATGGCGAAGAAGGGACCCATCAAGAAGGAGTCCAAGTACAACCCGGAGTTCTAACTTGGAAGGCCAAGACCTAGAGTAGGACTCCGTGTCCAAGTGTGACTCGGTGTAAGTTGTAAATCCAGGGACCCGGCCACCATTATAAGCGGGGTCCTGGACCTTAGATTGATAAGCTCTAGAGAAACCCCAGAATCGAGGACCTAGAATCAGCAACACCAGAGAGATCCATATTCGCCGACTCCCCAGATAGGGGTCGGAACCTTGTAATCGAGAACTAGTCCAAGCAATAAAGCCGAAGCAGGAAGTAGGTCTTTACCTCGATCAAGAGGGGCCAAACCTGGGTAAATCCTTGTCCCTTGGCGAGATTAACAACTTCTATGAACTTCAATCATCAATGGCCCCGCAACTCATCTTCCATGAGGAAGAACTTGCCGTGACAACCCCACGACAATATCCCTACGTGCTTGAATGATGAGATGGTACCAATCCCATGTGAGCATGAGATCCACCTAGCCCACTTGAGTGAGAGTGCAAGTGAGTTGAGTGCCTCCACCATATGCGAGATTGAGTGCTTCCACTTTGAGGGCATGAGTGATACACCACTTGAGTTGAGAGAGGTAGTTGATAGGTCACGTGAGGCCATTTCGATTTGTAAAAACTTACCCTCTACTTCTAGTGTGTTCTCTCATTGTGTGCTAGGTTCCATGGATGAACATGCGCCAAACCTCGACATGACGGAGCCTCAATTCGAAAAGATGTACATGGAGGATGAAGATGATGCCACCCCATGTCTACATGATAAACAAGTCGGCCACATGGATGCCGCTAATTCTACCACAACACCTACTTCACATGAGCGGCACTACAAATGTACGTATATGGGTGTTGATGACGCCATGATACCACTAGTGGACGTGATGACTTTTGATTGCTTGCATGATGTGGATGCTTCTTTTGATGTCACCTATGATTCTTTCATATTCTCATGTGATACCTTGTTTCAAACCAATGTTGATCATGTGGAATTTGCTATTTGTGATGATCTTGCCACATGCATGCCTTGTTATGAATTTTTTCATTTTGCTCTCATTGTTGCATGCAATATGCCGAACAATTTCTCTTTCATATGTGTTGCTTGCAATGATGATAAAATGCTTGATAATGAGTTTGCCCCCATAGCATTCTCAATTTTTAGAGATGGTTCCTTTTGCTATGTTGAGAATTTTACTTCCTTCATTTTGCATGTTGACCATCCGCATACTTCACACTTCCATTTTGAATTTGGTGTGTTTGGTGATGTGCAAATGAAGAGACGCATCATGATGGATGATGTGTTCGTGTACCATGCACACAATTTCTTTATGTGGAATTTCGTGTGTAATGGTCCCCGCATGCTAATGTCATCTTCAATTGAGCATGAGTTGACAAAAGTAGCTCTTTAGAGCGTCATACTTGTGAGTTTTGGTTTGAACCCGACTTTAATACCTTCCACATGTTTTGCATCCAACAAATTGAACAATTGCTCTTTCCTTTGGTTGGTTTGCAAGAATGTGTGTGATTTTGGTTCCCCTTGTGTCATACATGTTTCCATGAGCTTTTATCTAGATGATTTATGTGTTGCCACAAACTTGATGAGCAATTTCTCTTTCCTTATGTTTGTTGGCCACCATAATGATATTTTGAGCATGTCTTGTCATAATTTCTTGTGTTTTGGTCCATTGGTGATGATGATTTGGAAATCCCTCTTCTTGTGTTTTTCCAAATTCTCCTCTTATTGCAACAAAGATATTGACCAATTTCTCTTTTCGATGCTTTGTTTGTGATAGTGCTCATATGTTTCAAAATGAGATAGCTGCGATAGCACTCTCAAATTTTATTGGAGATTTTGTGTTTTCACATCTTCAGGATGTTCGGATGAGTAGTTTGCACATTGACCTCGCATTTGAAATGCTTTCCATATATTTTTGTTGTGCTAATGGTGTAATGATCAAGATTGGACATGTCGTGGATGATGTGCTCCACTATCATGCACACACATTGTTTGCTTGGTCTTTGATGCATGTCGGTAACGATGGTGACATGGTGGCATCCGCTTCATCGGCAAACCATCTACCCCCTTCACATGGTGATGACGTGCAAGCATCAAGGACGACACTTTTTGAAGGAGGGGGAGATGATGCAGCCCAACCCAACGACATCACCATGTCAAGCATCCCAACGCATGCCACATCAACATGGACGTCAAAAGTGAACTCAATCCTCTCTACGAACCCCAATACCCCACCTTTGGATGGTATACTACCTAAGCCTCTACCCTTGTGCATTGATAGGTGTCACACGACGAGTACGGACGCCAAGGGAGACGCCGAGGGAGCCCAAGAGTCGAAGCCATCCAAGGCGTACGCATGGAAGCGGAGAAGTGATGACTCACAAGTATAGGGGATCTATCGTAGTCCTTTCGATAAGTAAGAGTGTCGAGCCCAACGAGGAGCAGAAGGTGTTGACAAGTAGTTTTCAGCAAGGTTTCACTGCAAGCACTAAAAGAGAAATGTTTTTGGATTTTTGATTTAAAGAACAAGTAAATAAAAGAGTGCTACAATAATTGCAGCAAATAGCCCAATCATTTTAAGCTCAAAGGACAGGCCGGTTGTGTTACTTATGAAGATTAAAACGTTCTCGAGGACACATGGGAGTTTCTGCCTAGCCAGTTTCATTGCACGCCGGTGATTAATCTTTAACGTTTTAATAAAGTGCTGTGTGGGTGGACCTATGCTAATGCACCACCCTTACTTGGACAAATACATACTTGTGATTAAACCCCTTGCAAGCATCCGCAACTACAAGAAAGTAATTAAGATAAAAACCTAACCACAGCCTTAAACTCCGAGACCCTACACTCCCTAGTGCACTAGTTCACAAATTTGGGTTTAGGTTTCTGTCAATCCTGCAACCCTACCGTAAGAAAACTAAATACACTATGCATTCCCCTAGGCCCTTTGAAAGGTGAAGTATCATGTAGTTGACGTTCACACGATACCACTAGAGGAATAACACCACAACATAAATCAAACCATTAAATATTACTCAACATTATGCAATTACTAGCAACTAGGCTTTCCCCATGTCCTCAAGAACCAAACGAACTACTCACAAGACATCATATAGATCATGATCAGAGGTGATATGAATAAGGGCAACAATCTGATTGTAAAGAAAATTCACCGATAAAACTCTCAAGCATCAACTACAAGTAGTAATCAACACCTGGGATACGATTCCAATGAACTAATAACAAAACAATGACAATTGCTACAGCGGGATGAGATGGGATGGTGTCGGTGATGATGGTGCTGATGATGGAGATGGTGTTGATGATGATCCCGATGATGCCCGGCGTGATGGCGATGACGATGTCGATGATTCCCCCCCTCCGGGAGGGAAATTCCCCGGCAGATTTCTCCCTGCCGGAGCTCTTCTTCTCTCTGTTTGGTTTTCGCCTCGTGGAGGCGGCGGAAAAATTCCTCTTCGATGCCCCCGACGTTTTTAGGTCAAAGGGAAGTAATACGCCGAAGGGGAGCCGAAGGGGGGCCACAGGGTCCAGGGGCGGGTCCCACCTGCGGTCAAGGGTGGGCCCGCGGCAGGGGGCCGCCCTGCTCCCTGGAGCTCGCCTCTGTGCGCCCTTTTGGCTCCATGGCTTCTCTCCCATAATATTTATCTCCGATTTTTTCTGGAATTTATGGAGCTTCCGAAGTCAGGTGTCTTGACAAGTACTTTCTCCAATAATTGCGAAACATGCAAAATGAGATAAAATAACATAAATATTACATCATAATATGAAATATATCAATTAATAAAGATAAATTATGATGTAAAATAGTGATGCAAAATGGACGTATCAACTCCCCCAAGCTTAGACTCCGCTTGTCCCCAAGCGAAAACTGAACTCGGTAAACATGACCACAGGTTTATAGAGTGAAGTGTCGATAAATAAAGAATACGAACATGAAGCATCAGTATTTACTCATCAAACACAAATATATCTTAAACAACAACCTTTCTCTCATAAAGCCTCTCGAAGACAAGTAATGTAACTACAACATGTTAAGGTGAAAGAAGATAGAAACTTATTAAGCAAAGACAAAACGAGACTCTGCTTATGAAACAATTACACTTATCAGCCCATATTTCAAGAAAGATTCATTTAAATGCTTCAACCATCTGGTCATCTTCCCACGAGTTGCAAATCGTCAAAGCTATATCCTTATAAAAGAGTTAGAACTGACATAAGAAAAATGAATAACTATCATGAGACATAAAAGACATAATGTAGATATCATACTTGCTTAACATCAAAATTTCAACAGTGTGGGTTTGCTTGTAGAAGGTAGAGGAAGTGGGTGAACTGACTCAACAATAAGTAAAAGAGAGGCCCTTCGCAGAGGGAAGCAGGGATTAGTCATGTGCTAGAGCTTTTTGGTTTTTAAAATAGAAGTAAAATGATTTTGAGGTACGCATGCTTCCGTCAACGGCTTCACAACAGAGAAGCTATCAATTCCCCCATGACAAGCAAGGTTTTTAGACTTGTGAGAGCAGCTGGTTTTTAGAGGAGCGAGTACGCTCCTCTTTCTCCTTGGTTTTACCACTGTCCAATGTTTGGACTGATATCTCAGATTTGCATTGCGCGGAGGAGAATTGTGAGTTATATTTATATTTTTTTCTTAAGCTGCTCTCAGGTTGATTCAAGTGAAGACGTAATCCATCGACACCGGGTGAGCTTAAAAACAGAGGCACAAAGAGAAGTATTTTGAATTTTTTAAAGGTATCACATGACAAATTTACTTGTAATGGCAAGAAATACCATGCATAGGTAGATATGGTGGACTCAGCTAGCAAGAAAGTTTGGCTTTAGGAATTGGATGCACGAGTGAACCATACACTCAGTACAGGGCTTTAGGCTAGAAAGGCTTTACAGCAAACAAACAGTGTTGAGAGATGTAAATCAACTATGCTATCAAAAACAATATGTCAAACATGCAACATAAAGCTTATCATCACTGTCAGAAATAAATCTAATACAAAGGTGTATGAGCTGGAAGGTTCACAAGCATGTAAGACATACAAGATAGTGTATTTGCAATTAAATTATTCTTCTCTACTCAAGCACCAAAGCAATTATTGCAATTTAAACGAAGCCATGCTTATCAATACCAAATAAACTTCTACTCATGCACCCAATGTCAAATCATTACTTACCACAAGATCAGCAGATGAGAGAGATTGCCATAATAAAATATAAAGTGCAGAAGAATAAAAGATACTTCTCATTTATATTCCATTATAGAAAACCACACACCAACGGATACAAAGAACTCACAAGGAGTGACAAGACACAATGCAAAACCATACTACAAGATAACTTCTCTACTCATGACACGACTCACAAGACTGCGAAAAATAAAAGACATAAGATAAAGATACCGGGGCACAACCCCAAGCTTGGAACAAGCCAAGGGAGTGTCGTTACCCATAGTGCTCGAATTTATGAGGAAGACTTCCTGCTCCATCACTCGTCGCCAAACTTCCACGGGAGGTGCTTCCCGTCAACGAAAGACGAACGAGTCTCTTTGGACCTGAAACTTGCAGCGGAGCTTATACGCTTAAATCTAAGTTCAGACTCACACATCTGATTGTGAAGATCATAGATCTGTGCTTGTAGATTGGTGCTCTTGTTCTCCAATAGAAAGATCTTCTCCCTTAATTCTTCGGTCTCTTGCTTGTGAAGATCAGTAAGCTCAGCAATGATGCGGTAATTGACGCTTACTCCACGCTCGATCATCTTCTTGTACTCGAAAACCTCCTGTTCAACCTCTTCTAACCTTGTCTTCACACCCCCTCCTTCTTAGGACCTTGAAGATCTTGGTTATGAAGCACGCCATCCTTGAGCTGAAGAACTTGAGGATGCATCTTGACCTCAGCTAAGTAGGGGTTGATGACGTTCTTAAAGAAATCATCCTTAGAAGTGCTTGGAGAAGTCATGGCGGCTAGGGTTCGGACAAAAACGATCTGCCAGAAAAACTCGAAACGAAAGCACAACGAAAAACATAGGATTAGCTTCTCGAAAAATTCGGGGAAATATATAGCGAATTTTTTTGCAATAAAAGGAAGACGACGGGATTAGGCGGAGTCGGAGGCGGTGTCCAGGGGCTAGGGGCGGGTCCCCACCACGGCCTGGGGTGGAGCCGCGGCAGAGGGCCGCCTCTGCCCCCTGGAGTTCGTCTCGTACTCCATCAAGTCTCCGAATTTTCCTAATTTACGAGAAATAAATAATATAAATTTTCTGAAATTTTCCGAGACACTTTCCTTACCGAAACAGTTACCTATTCATTTGCTGATTCTGAAGTTTTCCGGTATTTGGTTTCTATGAGTTCTTCCGGAGAGACCACTTGAATAACATCAGCATCCTTTTCCAAGGGATTACCGGAGATTTAGTGCTTAAGTCGCTGACCATTCACCACTTGAGGTTTGTCCCCATCAAGATTATTAATCTTTATAGCTCCGGAGCAATAAACTTCCTCAATGATGAATAGTCCCTCCCATTTTGATAGCAATTTTCCTGCAAAAAATCTGAGACAAGACCTATACAAAAGCACTTTATCACCAACATTAAATTCTCTTTTCAAAATTCTCTTATCATGCCATCTCTTTACTTTTTCCTTAAACATACGAGCACTTTCATAAGCCTCGTTTCTCCACTCATCCAAGGAATTCAATTTAAGCAACCTAGTTTTACCAGCAAGATTAGGATCAGAATTAAGTTGTCTAACAGCCCAAAAAGCTTTATGTTCTAATTCAAGAGGCAAATGACATGCCTTCCCATAAACCATTTTATAAGGAGACATACCCATAGGGTTTTTATAAGCAGTTCTATAGGCCCATAAAGCATCATTAAGTTTTTTAGACCAATTCTTCCTAGGCTTGTTAACGGTCTTTTGCAAGATCAGTTTAATTTCTCTATTAGTTATTCAACTTGCCCACTAGTTTGAGGATGATACGGAGAGGAGACTCTGTGATTAACATCGTACTTGGCTAAAACCTTTCTAAAAGCTCCATGAATAAAATGAGATCCTCCATCAGTCATAAGATGTCTAGGCACACCAAGCCTAGGAAAAATAACTTCTTTAAGCATTTTTAGGGAGGTCTTATGATCAGCACTTTTAGTTGGTATAGCTTCCACCCACTTAGTAACATAATCTACAACAACAAGAATATGAGTATTACCATGAGAAGTGGGAAAAGGACCCATAAAGTCAAACCCCCAACAATCAAAAGGTTCAATAACAAGAGAATAATTCACAGGCATTTCATTACGTCTACTAATGTTACCGACCCTTTGACACTCATCACAAGATGAAACAAACTTTTTAGCATCCTTAAATAAAGTAGGCCAATAAAAACCTGATTGAAGAACCTTATGTGCAGTCCTTTCACCTGCGTGATGTCCTCCATAATCACTATTGTGGCACTTCCTCAATACCTCCTCCTGTTCATGCTCAGGAATACATCTCCTCAAGATTCCATCAGCTCCCTCCTTGTATAAATGTGGGTCATCCCAAAAGTAATGCCTCAAGTCATAGAAGAATTTCTTTTTCTGTTGATAAGTAAAACTTGGAGGCAAAAATTTCGAGACAATAAAATTAGCATAATCAGCATACCAAGGAGCATCATGAGAAGTTACCTTAACGACGGCAAGTTGTTCGTCAGGGAAACTATCATTTACAGGGATGGGATCATGAGGAATATTTTCCATTCTAGACAAATTATCAGCTACAGGATTTTCTGCACCTTTTCTATCAACAATATGCAAATCAAACTCTTGCAGCAAAAGCACCCATCTAATAAGTCTAGGCTTAGCATCTTTCTTCTCCATAAGGTACTTAATTGCAGCATGGTCAGTATGAATAGTTACTTTAGAGTCCACAATATATTGTCTAAATTTATCACAAGCAAAAACGACCGCTAAAAATTCCTTTTCAGTGGTTGCATAATTTTTCTGTGCACTATCCAAAGTTTTACTAGCATAATGAATTACATTCAACTTCTTATCGATTCTTTGGCCAAGGACAGCCCCTACAGCATAATCACTAGCATCACACATAATTTCAAAGGGTAAATTCCAATCAGGCGGTTGAACTATAGGAGCGGTGATTAAAGCCCTTTTTAGTACCTCGAAGGCTTCCTTACAATCTTCATCAAAAACATATGGAACATCTTTTTGAAGAAGATTAGTGAGAGGCCGCGACGTCTTAGAAAATCTTTAATAAACCTCCTATAAAAACCAGCATGACCGAGGAAACTACGAATACCTTTGATGTCTCTTGGATAGGGCATCTTCTCAATTGCTTCAATTTTGGCTTTATCAACTTCAATCCCCCTTTCAGAAATTTTATGTCCAAGCACTATGCCTTCATTTACCATGAAATGACACTTCTCCCAATTGAGAACAAGATTGGTCTCCTCACATCTCTGCAAAACTTTGTTAAGATTATAGAGGCAATTGTCGAAAGAAGTTCCATAGACGGAGAAATCGTCCATGAAGACTTCCACAATTTCCTCACAAAAACCATGAAAAATAGCAGACATGCATCTTTGAAAAGTAGCAGGTGCATTACACAAACCAAAAGGCATACGTCTATAGGCATAAGTTCCATAAGGACAAGTAAAAGTAGTTTTTTCTTGATCTTCAAATTTAACAGCAATTTGAGAGAAACCAGAATAACCATCAAGAAAACAAAAGTGAGAATTCTTAGACAGTCTTTCAAGCATTTGATCAATAAAAGGCAAAGGATAATGATCTTTTCGAGTAGCCTTATTAAGTTTCCTATAATCAATGCACATTCTATACCCTACAACTGTTCTTTGAGGAATGAGTTCATTATTATCATTAGCAACAACAGTCATACCTCCCTTTTTGGGAACACAATGAACAGGACTAACCCATCTACTATCAGCAATAGGATAGATTATACCTGCATCGAGAAGCTTGAGTATCTCATTTCTTACCACATCCTTCATCTTTGGATTCAATCTTCGTTGATGATCAACAACGGGCTTCGCATCAGGCTCAAGATTAATTGTATGTTGACAAATAGATGGAGAAATCCCTTGAAGATCATCAAGAGTATATCCCAATGCAGCTCGATGTTTCCTAAGGACCTCCAATAATCGCTCCTCCTCTTTCACTGAAAGGTTAGAATTGATAATAACAGGATATATTTTCTTCTCATCCAAATATGTATATTTGAGAGTGTCTGGGAGAGCTTTTAATTCAAAAACAGGATCTCCCTTTGGAGGTGTCTGGGTCCCCAGAGACTCCACAGGTAGATCATGCTTTAGAATAGCCGGCTGTCTAAAGAAGACTTCATCAATTTCCTCTCTTTCCTGCATAAACATATCATTCTCGTGCTCCTCCATATATTGCTGCAAAGGATCATTAGGAGGCACGGCAATAGAAGCAATTCTTTCAATAATAAGATCCTCATTAGGTAATTCTTTATCATAACGATGTCTAGCAAATTTGGAAAAATTAAATTCATACGGCTCTCCAGCAAATTGAACAGAGACCTTTTCTTTCTTAAAATCTATAACAGCACTACAAGTATTTAAGAAAGGTCTACCAAATATGATAGGACAAAAT
Organism: Puccinellia tenuiflora; assembly: GCA_012064385.1. Classification (NCBI taxonomy): domain Eukaryota; kingdom Viridiplantae; phylum Streptophyta; class Magnoliopsida; order Poales; family Poaceae; genus Puccinellia; species Puccinellia tenuiflora. Next base: position 1,424,378 of record QRDG01000324.1, on the reverse strand, counting down.
TTATCTTTAACCGACCCCAAGACAAGGAAATCAGTTGGATATTTTACCTTACCACATAAGACTTCAACGTCTCTGACAATTCCCACCGGGTGGATGACATCTCTATTAGCCAATTTAATCTCCAAATCAATATCCTCAAGCTCACATGGCGCAATTTCGCGCATTATTTCTTGATAAAGTGTATAAGGAATAGCACTTGCACTTGCACCCATATCACATAATCCATAATAGCAATGATCACCTATCTTGACAGAGACAACAGGAGTACCAACAACTTTTGCACTTTTATCCTGTCTAACAATGTTAGTAGCAGCTTCACAAAAATAAATAGAACTTCCATCGATGTTCTCAGTTACAAGATCTTTAACCAAAGCTACTGGAGAGGCAATTTCAAGTTGTTCATCAGGTTCATAAGCTTTCCTTTCACTTTTATTAACCACACTAGCCACGATTGAGTGTTCTTTAATTTTTATAGGAAAGGGTGGTTTTTCAAAGTAAACAGCAGGTAAAACAGATTCAACTGTTTGAACAGGCACATCATCACTAGCAAGCACATCTGTTTTACAAACATCTTTAAATGGTTCATGATACTTATCCCACTTTTCTTTTGGAATATTAATATGGTCAGCAAAGGATTTACAAAGATCAACAACAATTTGAGAATCGAGCCCAAACTTAGTACTAAGCATATTAAAACGTTCAGTTTCCATGAAAGATTTAATGCAGTCATACTCATAATTTATACCTGATTCTTTACCTTTGTCGATCTCCCAATCTTCCGCATTGCGATAAATCCTTTCAATTAAATCCCATTTAGCATTAACTTCTTTGTTTGTAAAGGATCCAAGAGAAGAGGCATCAAGCATATCCTTATCATAGCGAGGCAGCCTCGCATAAAAATTGTTAACAATTATATCATTAGGAAGCTTATGATTGGGGCATTTAAGCATTAAAGATTTCAACCTCCCCCAAGCTTGAGCGATGCTTTCTCCTTCATGTGGCCAAAAGTTATAAATATAATTTCTATCTTGATGAATTTCATGAAGAGGATAAAATTTAGAATAAAAGAGAGACATAAGCTCTTTCCAATCCATCAAGTGAGAATTATCCAGAAGCATATACCAATCCATAGCTTTATCCTTTAGTGATATTGAGAATAATTTCCTCATGATTACCTCTTTTGACATACCTGCAATCTTAAATAGCTCACACAGATCTTTAATATAAAGCAAATGATAACCTGGATGGATGGTTCCATCCCCTGCATAACGGTTACTCATAACATGATCAATAATTCCCATGGGTATTTTAAATGGATCAATTTCAGAGAGCAGAGGACTCTTATCCACTACAGGTGTGGTGGCAGAGTCACTCCCAAACAACATATTAAGTGAAGAGTGCTCCATAACGAAGCAAAGTAACAAGCAAAAATAAAAACAGCACTTACAATAAAAGAGTTCCTTACCAGTTCCACTTACCAATAGCGCTACACTCCCCGGCAACGGCGCCAGAAAAGAGTCTTGATGACCCACAAGTATAGGGGATCTATCGTAGTCCTTTCGATAAGTAAGAGTGTCGAACCCAACGAGGAGCAGAAGGTGTTGACAAGTAGTTTTCAGCAAGGTTTCACTGCAAGCACTAAAAGAGAAATGTTTTTGGATTTTTGATTTAAAGAACAAATAAAGAACAAGTAAATAAAAGAGTGCTACAATAATTGCAGCAAATAGCCCAATCCTTTTAAGCTCAAAGGACAGGCCGGTTGTGTTACTTATGAAGATTAAAACGTTCTCGAGGACACATGGGAGTTTCTGCCTAGCCAGTTTCATTGCACGCCGGTGATTAACCTTCAATGTTTTGATAAAGTGCTGTGTGGGTGGACCTATGCTAATGCACCGCCCTTACTTGGACAAATACATACTTGTGATTAAACCCCTTGCAAGCATCCGCAACTACAAGAAAGTAATTAAGATAAAAACCTAACCACAGCCTTAAACTCCGAGACCCTACGCTCCCTAGTGCACTAGTTCACAAATTGGGGTTTAGGTTTCTGTCACTCCTGCAACCCTACCATAAGCAAACTAAATACACTATGCATTCCCCTAGGCCCTTTGAAAGGTGAAGTATCATGTAGTCGACGTTCACACGATACCACTAGAGGAATAACACCACAACATAAATCAAACCATTAAATATTACTCAACATTATGCAATTACTAGCAACTAGGCTTTCCCCATGTCCTCAAGAACCAACGAACTACTCACAAGACATCATATAGATCATGATCAGAGGTGATATGAATAAGGGCAACAATCTGATTGTAAAGACAATTCACCGATAAAACTCTCAAGCATCAACTACAAGTAGTAATCAACACCCGGGATACGATTCCAATGAACTAATAACAAAACAATGACAATTGCTACAGCGGGATGAGATGGGACGGTGTCGGTGATGATGGTGCTGATGATGGAGATGGTGTTGATGATGATCCCGATGATGCCCGGCGTGATGGCGATGACGATGTCGATGATTCCCCCCTTCGGGAGGGAAATTTCCCGGCAGATTTCTCCCTGCCGGAGCTCTTCTTCTCTCTGTCTGGTTTCCGCCTCGTGGAGGCGGCGGAAAAATTCCTCTTCGATACCCCCGACGTTTTTAGGTCAAAGGGAAGTAATACGCCGAAGGGGAGCTGGAGGGGGGCCACAGGGGCCAGGGGCGGGTCCCACCCGCGGCCTAGGGTGGGCCCGCGGCAGGGGGCCGCCCCTGCTCCCTGGAGCTCGCCTCCGTGCGCCCTTTTGGCTCCATGGCTTATTTCCCATAATATTTATCTCCGAATTTTTCTGGAATTTATGGAGCTTCCGAAGTCAGGTGTCTTGACAGGTACTTTTCCAGCTGATTCCAGGCTCCGGTGGATGCATCTCCAATAATTGCCAAACATGCAAAATGAGATAAAATAACATAAGTATTGCATCATAATATGAAATATATCAATGAATAAAGATGAATTATGATGTAAAATAGTGATGCAAAATGGACGTATCAAGAAGGAAGAAGAGTTGCAGCTCCCAGGAAAACCCGGTACTACCGGCCTCGGACCGGCCTCGGAGCGGTACTGCCGGCCGGGCGGTATTACCAGCCAACTACCGGCCGACTGCCGTGAATGCCCTCTGTTAGAGGTCCAGCAGTGGCCCAGTAGTAGCCCGGTACTACCGTCACCCGGTACTACCGGCCTCCCCTTGTGGAGAATATCCCCATGGGATTCAAGACCTCTCCTTGTATTCGTATCTTGGAGTGAATCAAGGCTCCTTTTTGCGCAAAGTCTCTCTCGTGTGTGATTCTACTTCACCGTCTCTCACTCACGAGATTCTACCTCGCGCACACCGATCTTTCACATAGGGATTCTACCTCGCGATCTCTCTCTTGTGTGATTCTATTGGGCTGGTTGGACCGACCGGTGAGGGCAACACGTCAATTGTATCGGGTTTGTGTTCTTGTTCTTCGTGTTCCTCGTGTTCCTCGTGTTCTTGCGTGTGTTCGTCCACTCCTTCGTTAATCCGTGAAGATCGTGCCACCCTAGAGGGCTTAGCCCGCACCACATGGGATCAATATTGTTGTCGGCAATCCCTAGGAGCTACTCGGAAACAAGTTTTACTTGCATGGTTCCAATTGCGTATCTAAGTCCCACTAACCCGGTGGTGCGTGGTTCTGCGATGATGGTTCACCAGGTGGTGTAAGCACAAGGCGGCTTCGTTTGATGGCATTTTTCGAATGTTCGGTCTAGAGTTCCAGGGGTGAAAGTTCTAGGTCCCATCTTCATTGGTTGAACCTAACAAAGATGGCATTTACGCGGTGTTTCCTTGTTAAAGTCCTTGCCATGAGTTTGCTTAGACTTTACTTAGGGTTAACACTCATGATTCGACATCTATGGTTACATTACTATTATGAACTTTGCAATAAATGAGGATGTGTGATCGATTGATGCAGAGGCCGGGGTGTGCTTCCCATTAAAAAAACCTATGGTTGGATCTAGTGACGTCAGCCCCATGCATCATTCTCTTCTTGAAGGCCTCCTTGTTGGATCACCTCTCTAGTTACATTCGAGTTTCGATAATTGGTGGTATGTTGAAGTTTATTGCAACTATTTTCATTGATATTTTTTCTTTTTTCTTTTTGTATTAATTTGGTTGTGTGTATTCTCAATTTTTTGGCCTATGAAGAGGCCGGATGTAGTTGGCATCATCTTGATATTACTATATTCCATTTAGAAAAAAAACTATGACATGTGCACATTCTCCATGGAAAATACCTCTGTTTATCGCGTGGTGCAACCAAACTTTATCTAGATTTGATTCCCCCATTTTTTATTTCTATAGGATTTCCCATGTCATAACATAATATTCTTGTGTTTCTTCTATTTTTTCTCTTAAAACCATTTGAACCAAAGAGACCCTGACCATGACCGAATATCCCTTGTTTCATGGAGATTGAATGTATGTGTGTTGTGGAATGTTTAGATCTTCAATAACCAAGCTCCATCAGTCCTTCGCTGGAAAGTTCAATTTCAAACCTTTGATAGACGATAGGAAAGAACGACAAATAATGAAATCAACACAAGATACACAATGTTTTAACATGGGAAAACCCTCCACGAAGAAGGTGAAAAACCACGGGCACCAGCCAGCAAAACTTCACTATATCAGGAGAGGTTACAAAAGCCGATGATTTAACACAATGAGTTTTTTTCCCGTGTGGCGGCTTAGTAGAGGTATATAAAGAGGTGGTGATCAAGGTCAATACTGATATGTATCACGAGAGGGGGGTCGGGGCTCCCTGCGACGGGCCTCGCTCCACTCCTGCGGAAATTAGCCTATATATGTATATGAATTTGGATCACAACTCAACAAATTCGACCTTGAGATCCTTCTTGTAGCATGATCCATGAATTTCTCCGTGAACAAAAAAGAAAACACTTTCGGCGCGAAATAGCCACTTGGGCTAAGTAGCTATACCAACTAAGATTGAGCAAAGTTCAAACTTAGCAACATGAATTGGCTTTGTCATCATATCAGCAGGATTGTCATGAGTACTAATCTTGCATAATTTTAGTTTACCTTGAGCAACAACATCTCGAACATAATGATATGTGACATCAATGTGCTTTGTTCTCTCATGGAACATCTGATCCTTTGCAAGGTATATAGCACTCTGTCTGTCATAAAAAATATTAATGCAAGAATTATATTCACAAAACTCAGCATACAAACTTTTCAACAAACCGATTCATTAAATACTTCTGCAGTAGCCATGTATTCTACTTTAGTGGTAGAGTCGGCAACAACTGGTTGTAATGTTGCCATCCAACTCAACACAACCACCAATAGTGAATATATAACCTGTGAGGGGCCGCCTCTTATATCCCAAATTGTTGGACTGTGCATGGGTTGTTTCCTTGGCCTCCAGTCTGACTACCTATTCTAGCCCATATGGCCCATTAACCCAAGTGACCCAGGAAGGTATATATAAGTGAAGATGGTCCTGTGAAACCCTAAGACACAATAGAACTACAACTGGTGGCTGCTCTCAAGTTAGCCACTCTCTCTACTACTACATGGTATCAGAGCCACCGGCGGCGGTGGTGGCGGCGTCGGCGACAACCAGCATGGAGATGAGGGTGTTCCTGTTGTGGCTGATCTGAGGAGCAAGCGTGAGGTGGTGTGCGATCTCCTACATGTCAGTCATGGATGAAGGGCCATCACATTCTGGATCGGGCCAGAATGAAGTGAAGAAGGGGGATCATCCAACTGATGCCAGCTTTGGGCATTTCGCTCGTCTACACCGATGAAGGTAAGACTGAAAGTGCCTCCATTGCTATGCATAGATTAAATTCAGAATGGATTCTAGACTCTGGAGCATCCAAACATGTTGCTGGTTGCATTGGGGAGTTTGAGTCGTATAATCAATTCCCTTCCACACACCAAGAAACAATTCAAACCGCAGATGGTACAGCCAGCAAATGAAAGGAATGGGAATATTTCAGTGTACAAGAAATATTACGTTATCATCTATTCTACATATACCTGCATTTCCTGTGAATTTACTCTCTCTAAGTGCACTGGTTGATCAAATAGACTGTCGGGTAATCGTGACATATACGTATTCTTTATACAGGAGAGACTGAGTGGAAGGAAGATTGGATCTGGAACCAGGCGTAGAGGCCTTTGGTACGTGGACCGTGATGAATCATGCAAGCTAAGAGGTTCAGCTCTAGTTGCAGCACTGGTGGAGAAGGAGAAACTTGCTATGATTCATCATTGTAGAATGGGACATGTAGCTTTTGATAAAATGAGTAAAGTATTTCCAGATGTAATGAGCAAGGTTGATAAGAACAACCTTAAGTGTGAAGCATGTAAGTATGCTAAACACACGAGAACCATCTATGTGAGCAAGGGGCTCAGAAATATATCCCCATTTATGCTTGTGCATTCTGATGTGTGGACATGCCCCATTTCTTCTATTAGTGGGATGAAGTATTTTGTGACATTCATTGATTGTTACTCTCAAATGACATGGGTGTACCTTATGAAGCATAAGGATGAAGTGTTAGCTTGCTTTCAGAATTTTTATGCATATGTTAAAACCCAGTTCAAGGTGCAGGTCCAGATGCTCAGATCAGATAATGGGATAGAATACATCAACAAGAAGTTTGGGGGGTTCCTATATGATCAAGTTATTTTACACCAGACATCATGTCCAGACACTCCACCTCAAAATGGAGTGGCAGAGCGGAAGAATCGCCACATTATAGAAGTGGCTCGATCATTGATCTACACCATGAATGTCCCAAAATTCCTCTGGAGTGAGGCTGTGATGACTGCTACATTTCTTATCAACCGCATGCCCTCAAGAATACTAAATATGAAATCTCCCTGTGAATTGTTGCTAGGTGAGAACAAGTTTGTGGTTCCACCCAAGGTGTTTGGTTGCACCTGCTTTGTTCGTGATCATAGGCCCTCGGCGACGAAGCTTGACCCTCGGGCTATTAAGTGCATTTTCATCGGCTATCTTGCTAGACAACGCGGATACAAATGCTGGAGTCCTTCTGAGCGGTGGACATTTGTAAGTCTTGATGTTACTTTCTGGGAATCTGACCCTTTTTATGGTGAAAAAACATATTTGAGTACTATATTCGAAGGACGATCAGCCACCTAATCCGGCTGGTCAAGAGGGGGAGAGTGCAAGCAGCAGCAGTGCCAGCAGCTCTACTACTGGACAACAGCAGCAAACTCTTCTTGTTGGGTCCATACCACTTGTTGTACCAACCATGCCAGACGTGCCACCAACGAGAAGTTGGCCAAAGCCAATTGAAGAGCAGGCAATACGTGTGTACTCACGGAGGCCAAGGATAGAACAACAAGGGAGCAACAACCACAGGGGGAGTCGCAGGATGCTGAGGTTAATCTGCCAGAGGAAATTGTTGAGGCTGAGTTGCCAGATGAAAGTCTAGTTGACAACACGGTGGCATCGCTGGACTTGCCTATTGCTTTAAGGAAGGGAAAACGGGCAGCTGCGTGGACACAAACCGATAGAGTAGGCTTGGCACACAGTATCGATAACTATGTATCATATGAAGCTTTATCCCCTTCATACAAGGTATTTGTTGCATCCCTCCAATCAACTGCAGTTCCAAGAGATTGGAGGGCAGCCAAGCAGGATCAGAAGTGGTTTGCTGCCATGAAAGAAGAATTGGAGGCACTGAGAAAGAACAAGACTTGGGAAGTGACTACTCTTCCTAGAGGAAAGAATGCAGTCAGTTGTAAATGGGTCTATACAGTAAAGCAAAGCCCTGAAGGGAAGATAGAGAGGTACAAAGCGATATTGGTGGCTAGAGGTTATAGTCAAACATATGGAATTGACTATGATGAAACTTTTGCACCTGTGGCAAAGATGAACACAGTAAGGGTTCTGATCTCATGTGCAACAAACTTTGGATGGCCCTTGCACCAGCTAGATGTTAAAAATGCGTTCCTACACGGAGATCTACAAGAAGAAGTTTACATGGAAATTCCCCCAGGCCTAGCTTTAGCTGAAACTGAAGGTAAAGTGTGCAGACTAAAGAAGGCGCTATATGGATTAAAACAATCTCCTAGAGCTTGGTTTGATTGATTTGAAAGAGTTGTGTGAGAGATGGGATATGGACAGTGTAATGGAGACCACACTAGTTTCTATAGACATTCAAACCAGAAGATCACAATTCTAGCTGTCTATGTGGAGGATATTATAATCACAGGAGATGATGCAGTTTAGATAACAAGGGTAAAGAGTTGTTTAAGAAAATCCTTTGAAGTCAAGGATCTTGGACAACTTAGATACTTTCTTGGAATAGAGGTGGCAAGGTAAAAAAAGGGAATAGTTCTATCAGAGCGCAAGTATATCTTGGATCTTCTCAATGATATGGGAATGATGGAATGTCGTGCAGCTCCTACACCCATGGATCAAAACCAGAAAGTAACAACTCAATATGGAGAACTCATAGACAAGGAGAGATACCAAAGGCTGGTGGGAAGGCTGTTGTACTTGTGTCGCACAAGACCAAATATTGCATATGCAGTTGGCGTAGTGAGCAGATATATGCATGAGCCAAGAAGTGGACATATGGATGTCATTCATCGAATCCTAAGATATTTAAAAGGAACTCCAGGGAAAGGGTTATGGTTTCAAGCAAATGGGCACCTAACAGTTGACGGTTACAGTGATGCTGATTGGGCGAGTTATTTGGATGATAGAAGATCTACTTCTGGTTATTGTGTATTTGTTGGAGGAAACTTGATCGCATGGAGGAGCAAGAAACAAGCAGTAGTATTGAGGTCAACTGCAGAAGCAGAATATAGAGCCTTGTCTCTAGGACTAAGTGAGATGTTATGGGTAAGAAATCTCCTAAGTGAGTTGAAGATCCTAAAAGAAAGACAGCTGAATGTTTGGTGTGACAACAAGTCAGCAATCTGCATAGCAAATAATCCAGTCAAGCATGATAGGACAAAGCACATTGAGATTGACAGATTCTTCATTAAAGAGAAGCTAGATGGTGGAATTATGAAGATCAACTATGTGAGCACAGGGCAGCAGATTGTTGATTGTCTGACAAAAGGTTTGGCTGCTAAGGAGTTTGATCGAGCTTGTGACAAGATGGGGATGATAGATATATATCACCCATCTTGAGGGGGAGTGTTGGACTGTGCATGGGCTGTTTCCTTGGCCTCCAGTCTGACTACCTATTCTAGCCCATATGGCCCATTAACCCAAGTGACCCAGGAAGGTATATATAAGTGAAGATGGTCCTGTGAAACCCTAAGACACAATAGAACTGCAGTTGGTGGCTGCTCTCAGGTTAGCCACTCTCTCTGCTACTACACAAATCGACAGCAAAATCTGAACACACATAGCCAACGAGCCCCTCACTAGCCTTGTAGAACTTCAAACGTGCATTGGAAGTGTCACGGAGGTACCTAAGAATCCACTGAACAACCTTCCAATGTTCATTATCAGGATTAGCCAAGTATCTACTAAGTAAACTCATAGCATATGATAAATTAGGACAAGAACAAACCATGGCATACATTAAATAACCAACAACAGTAGAATATGGAACTCTTGACATGTACCAACGCTTCATCCGTACTAGAACATTGGGAAGATGATAACTTGAAATGAAGAGCAATGTGAGTACTAATGGACTTTGCATCATGCATGTTAAAACGATGAAGAACTTTCTTAATATAACTTTGCTAACTAAAAAATAGCAAACCAGAATTTCTGTCCTTGATAATCTCCATACCTAGAGTTTTCTTAGCAGCACCAAGATCCTTTATCTCAAATTCACTACTCAACTGTGCCTTCAACATAGTGATATCTTTCTTGCTCTTGGCAGCAATTGACATGTCATCAACATATAACAACAACTATACATGTGATCCATCAACAAATTTAATGTAAATACATCTATCATATTCAGGCCTCTTAAATTATATGAGAGCATAAATGAATCAAACGTTTATAACACTGTTGAGGGGATTTTTTTCAATTTATACAAGGAACTCTTTAATTTGCAAATGACATCGTCCTTACCAGGTACTATAAATCCTTCAGGATGGTCCATGTATATCTCCTCTTCTAGTTCTCCATGCGTAAAAACAGTCTTTACATCTAACTGCTTAAGCTCAAGATCATGGATAGCCATAATAATGAAAAAAGTGTGAATTGAACTATGTTTACAACTAGAGAGAACACATCATTATAATCAATACTTGGAATCTGACTGAAGGCTTTTGCCACTAACCTTGCCTTAAACCTCACAGGCTCACTAGGAGCAAGCCATCCTTTCTCTTCAAGATTCATTTGCAACGAACTACCTTCTTTTGTTTAGGAATGCACACAATCACCCATGTGCCATTTTTCTCAAGTGACTGCATTTCATCTTGCATTGTGGAAATCCACTTATCGTGATCAACTGAACCAATAGTGTCAGTGTATGTGGACGGTTCATGTCTGTTCTCCACTTGTTCTACACAACTGGTCGTTCAACAACAATGGACAGATTTTGTTGCTGCAAAACAGGATGTGTGAGTGCTGAACATTATCATGATCATAAACCTGTGTATCCGAGACAACATCATCATCATCAACAGTTACATTTTCCTGCCCATCTAGGTGCTCCACTCGCACACTAACTAGTTTTTTGTTCTTCATCAGAAGTATCTGACGAACCATCTATGGACAAACTATTATGATACATAACAAATTCATTGAAAACAACACTCATGCTCATTACACTCTTTTAGTTTAGGGTTTCATAAGTTATATCCTTTTACTCCGAAATCATAACAAAGAACTTAACAACTCTTGGTTCTAACTTTCCATTATCAACATAAGCATATGATGGTTGTGTTCATGCGCTCAGCCACACCATTATGTTGAGCAGTGTACGAGATGGTGTGTTGTCTGACAATGCCGTCTAGAGATGGTTGCACAGGCTATTTTCAACAAGACTGGCTAGCAGAATTCGAATACAATAAGCGCTATGTGTTATTCATCTTCCACGTGCTGAATTTTGTGGCCACCTTTAGTGACCCATGATTTGTAACTCCGATTTTAAACTTTGCAATAAAAGGGTTGTGTGCATCAATTGATGTAGAATCATGTGTTCTATTCCCATTTTCAGAAGAAGAAAAAAGGCATACTGCGAGGGGGGGCATTTTGGCTCCCGAGCTCAGCTGCACCTGGTAACTTAAAAAAATAGAAAAACCAGTCCAAAAATTCTGAAATTTTTTGGTGATGAACATGTACATGTTTTTCACATTCGTGTAAAATTTCGTGAGCAAATAATAAATTTTCTGCTCTGTGCAAAAAAGACAAATCTAGTGACCAAAATGAGATCTAAAAAGTATGTTTTCAGAGCAGAGATTTTGTCTTTTTAACACAGGGCAGCAGAAATGTTATTTCGTCACGAAATTTGGAACGTATGTAGAAAACATATATATGTTCATCACCAAAAAATTTCAGAATTTTTTGACAGGCTTTACTATTTTTTTCGATTTTTGTATTTGAGCAGGAGCATGTGAGCTCGGGTTCCAAAGTGAATTTCTGGCATACTGTCCATTTGCATCTTTGAAACCCTTCTTGGTGAATATGTGAATAAGAAGCGGAAATTCACAATGGCATCCGAGCTCACATGCTCCTGTTTTTTTTCGACAAAATAAAAAAATAATAAAACATTATGAAAAATTCTGAAAAAAATTAAAGACACACACATATGAGTTGTTCATACTCGTGAATATTTTCGAAATGAAAAGACATTCCCTGCACACTGTGCAAAAAAGACAAATCAGTGTTTTCAAAAATGTGTTTTTAGGTGTATTTTGACCACTCATTTTGTCTTTTTTGTACAGAGCGCAGGAAAAAATATTCATTCCGAAATTTTGCACAAATGTGAACAATGCATATGTGTATGCCTCCAATTTGTTTCAGAAATTTTCATACTTTTTTACTATTTTTTATTTTTGTTGAAAATAAGAGGAGCGTGTGAGCTCGGGTGCAAAAACGCCTCTCCCAATAAGAAGTCTTATCTTGTTCTCGGATATTGGAGATATCAATATCTATGGATCCGAGCGTAGAAATGACCCTTAGTAACTTTGGAGATATCATCGTTCACAAACTTGGAGGAATCAACATCCATGTTTATGCAGCCCAACACGGCCATTGTAGTACTTAATAACAAGAAAGTTAACATCGAATTCATTTTGCATGATCTCTTCATCAGTTGAAATCGTTGTTTACCATTGGCAACCAGATACAAAAAATGCTCTCTATATTGTTACCCTCTTAAAGATGTCATACTTTGGCCCATTAGTTTCATTTTAGTGCCCTCTCTTAGGAAGTTAATGGTTTTAAAATGATATGGCTTGTACATGTCGGCGTTCAAAAAAGTTTTCACAAAACCTGCACCCTGCTTGTATACATGGGAGAGCTGATGGCAAAAACTGGGGATCAATTCAGTGTGTTCAACAAATTCATCAGGGAACAAAGTGAACAAACAAAACATATCTCTTGGGAATATCAAGAAATACATAACCATGTGTGAGCTTAACCTGTCAATATACACATCAAAGAATCAAACGTATAGACTGTAAGATTCACCGTAAAAGAATCATAAAGAATAGGCATATAAACAGAAACAAAATCGCCCAAAGATGATGGAGGCTACAGATCCCTCCTACCGCTGAAGCTGGCCTTGGATTGGGCGTACTCCGAGCTGTAGTCCTGGCTGCCAAACGCCATCCTCTGGAACTGCTTGATGTCCGCCGTGTTGGCGACGTTAAACATCTGGCTCTTCCCAGGTTGCACGCCGTTGGTCAGATCGACATCGTTCAGGGTCAGGCTGTCTAGAATCCTAACAACCTGAAAGACAGTCCAAAGAAAATGTCAAGGTGAGATGTGCAGTGTGGGCAATTTTTCTGTTGCCGGATTTGATACAGTGTTTTAAGGTGTTTTCATCAGTGTACCTGCCCCATCTTGGGCCTCCTTGCAGCCGAGTGCCGGATGCACGCCGCGGCCGCCTCGATGACGCGGAACATCTCGACAGCGTCGTACTTCTCTCCGAGACGAGGATCCACCAGCTCCTCAAACTCCTGCTCGTCGACCGCGCGGGTCAGCAGCGGCCTCGACTGCGATAAGAGCATTACACAACATGTTGTCAGTGACTGATACAGTAGGATTGTGCCGGTGCACTGAGGAGGATTGCTGTGCTACTGCTAGTGGAGCTTACCCACTCCACGAGGCTCTCATCGCCTAGGGGACGGGACGAGTCGACGGGCTTCCGACCGGTGATGAGCTCCAGGAGCACGACGCCGAAGGAGAACACGTCCGATTTCTCGGTCAGCTTCCCCGTGGACGCGTACTCTGGAGCCAAGTACCTGTATTCATCACAAATTCAGAGTTGACACTCGTGTAAGTTCCCCATTCTCTTAATTTCCACTTGGTTCGACGTGCTACAAGTAGAACCCCTGCAAATTGAGATGAATTACCCGAATGTGCCCATCACACGCGTCGAGACGTGCGTGACGTCGTTCTCCGCTAGCCTGGCAAGCCCAAAATCGGCCACCTAGAAAATGATGAACGCAACATTCAGGTCTCGTCAGAAAACTGAACATTCCAGCCACACGACAACCATTTTGTTTACAAAGATTATGGCCGTTTTCCTTTGCAGTGTAAGAGCAGCCAGAACTAACCTGAGCTTCAAAGTTGTCGTCGAGCAGGATATTAGATGACTTGATATCCCTGTGGATGATCCTTGGATGACCTGTACATTATAACATCAAGGAACAATAAGAAATTCAGCTGTAAATAAATTCCCACAGACCACACACCGAAATACTCATCGACGTCTTACAATCCTCGTGCAGGTAGGCCAATCCGCGGGCCGATCCCGCCGCGATCTTGACCCTCGTCGGCCAGTCCATCACCGGCCTTCCCCTCCCTACAAGTAAAATACAGTAGTTCAGACATACCAGCAAGAGAGTGAAGTGGAGCTGGTGGCACGTATCAATGTCTCAGCCAATTTCTACATACCGTGGAGGTTGTGGTGCATGGTGTCGTTGGCGACGAAGTCGTAGACGAGGAGGCGGTGGTCCTCGGAGATGCAGTATCCGACGAGGGAGACGAGGTGGCGGTGGTGGACGCGGCTGATGATCTCCACCTCCGCCTGGAACTCCCGCTCCCCCTGCCCGCCGCCGCCCTTGAGCTGCTTCACGGCGACCTCCCTGCCGTCGCCCAGCGTGCCCTTGAACACGCACCCGAACCCGCCCTCCCCGAGCAGCTTGTCGCGCGAGAACCCGCCGGTGATCTCGTACAGCTCGTCGAACGAGAACGCCTTGCTGTTGCCCACGCTGAGGTCGCCCGACGTCGCCACGCTCCTCGCCGGCCCCTGGCTACCCATCGTGCTGCTGTAGTTCGCCGACACGAACCCTCGCTGCTGCTGCTGCTGCTGCTGCTGCTGGTACTGATTACCGTACCCCTGGCTCGCCATCGGCGCCATGCCCGGCGGGCCGCTGAAGTTCATCGACCCCGGCGCCGACGACGGGGCGTGAAGGAACGGCGCCTCGCCGGACATGTGCTGCGGCGCGTAGGGCGGCGGCTGGGCGAAGCCGGGGTAGTACTGGTCTGAGTACTTGCGCTTCCGCCGCTTCTTCAGGCACACGAACACGCCGGCGAAGCACACGAAGACGATCACGGCCACCACTGCCACGCCCGCCGTGGCGCCGGAGCTTAGGCCGCCAGTGCTGGGCGGTGCCTGCGCCGACACGCTTCTATCCGTTACGGGAGGTGTTAATGCCGAAGCCTGGGGCGGGTGCGCGGTGGCAGAGGAGCCCGTGTGTGTTGACGGAGGCGGGGCATAAGCCCCGGGTGACTGAGGTGGCGGTGGCGTGGCGTCCACTGGAGTCGAGGCTGGTGGCTCCGCGGCGGGCGGCGGGGGTGACGCTTTTGAGGAAGGCGGCTCGGCCTGCGACTGCGGCGAGGGAGTGGACGGCGGTGGCGGCGCCTCAATGGGGGAAGGTGGGGGCGCGGCATTATCTGGTGAGGGCGGTGGGATAGCTGTGGGAGACGGGGGAGGAGCCGTAGGATCCGGGGAGGGTGGCGGAGGCGGCCATGACTCCGGTGGAGGTGGAGGGGATGCCTCTGGTGGAGGCGGAGAGGATGCCTCCGGCGGAGGAGGCGAGGATGCCTCTGGTGGAGGCGGAGAGGATGCCTCCGGTGGAGGGGGAGAGGACGCCTCCGGTGAAGGAGGAGGTGCAAGTGGCGGTGATGGCGGGGGCGATGACGGAGAAGGTGGCGGCGCAGAAGAGGACGATGAGGGGGAAGGAGGGGGAGGGTCGGAAGAGGAGTCCGGAGGCGGCGGCGACTCGTTGGTCGAGGAGGGAGGAGGGGTGATGCCCGGGATTGGCAGGGTGTCTTCTGCATCGGCGGCAACTTCTGAGGCGTCACCGCCGCCACCATTGCCACCACCATTGCCGCCGCCGTGGCCTTTGCCACCACCACCGCCGGCTTGGAGCAGAGTTCTCATTGTGCACTACTGCAAAATTCAGAACCAATGAATGTTCAGAAGAAATATTTCCGAGGATTAATAATACTGTATAGTAATTGGTTTCGTTAATTATAAATAATCGGCCTAGAAAAAAGTGACCCATAATGCAACAATACTCCGGAATGTACAATTCATTATCATTCTGCTGTGATCAAGATTTCAAGAGAAGGCATCATATTAAGGGTTAACCAAAAGGGTAATGGAAAATTTTAAGGGATCAGTTTATATGCCATTTACCTTGTAAAATCTTATTAAACAGAAACAGAAGAACGCGTTTGCATTAATCGTGGGGCTCCACCCATCACCATGAAAAAATCAAAATGGGTTGACTTCTAAGAGGTAGTATGATTTCAGCAAGAAGAAGATAAACAGCGTAGCAATGGACAAAACCAAACTGTACTACTGTAACTAACAAAGGACCCTGCCCAAGGTAAGACCTTTGGACAACACATCTTCTGCATAAAAAAACAAAATATTCCCGGAAGTACAAGATTCTTCCAGCTCGTCGAGAGAACTAATTGCTGGGAAACTTCGTTTTGCGTCAACATATACTACCTCGGATACATAAAAATATGTCGTCAGCTGTGTATTAAGGACTACCGTATTCTCCCGACAGTTTTTATGGATCGGAGGAAATACTATGCACGGAGCATCTTAGTTAATGAGGATCAATGAAGAAAATCAATCATTTCGTGCAAACATGATAAATAATCATGTGAAATTCTATTATAAACCAAGAACAAGCTAGAGACAATAAGCATCGAGGACGAAGAAGATGGAGATGAAGAAGAGCGCCGGAATCCATGAAGCGTACCTCCAGATAACCGGAAGCTAGCACCTCCACAGATCACACGGACACCCGATCGAGCCGCGCACAACGGCCACGAACCGATCGGCGGAGCGACGCAATCTCAGTCCGCATGCCGCATTGGGACAGGGACGGACGGCAGAACCGCGGAGCGAGAGGGAGAAGCAGCAGAGGTCTCCGCGAGAAATGAAGCGCCAGGACATGGCCGTCTGTCTTGATCATCTCTTCTTCTGCCGTTGGGACACGAAGAACGTGGCACCGACGACTCTCGGGGATCGCTGTGCTGGAACACGTCGACGACCGAAGTTTATGTAGATTAAACTATTGCATGGGAGACAAGAGGAAGGGGGATCAGGCAAGTAGTAGTCGCGGCCCTGCCATTGTCGACTACTGCACAGTGGAACCATGGAAGGCAAGGCTATTATTATTGGGAGCGCATGTACTCGTACGCAGCGGCGGGTGAAAGCGCTCCCGCCGGAAATACGTAATAGGTTGGACGGAAGCGCCTGTTGTTGGTAGGCGCATGTGGCTTGGTACGAGAGTGTACGACGACTACTTATTTTGTACTGACAAGATTCACTAAATGAGTTTTTATTCAGTCTTATCATTTTAATCAAGATTTTAATCAACCATCACAGATTGACACTCGATAAACTCAAAATGTTCAAATCATCTGTACATCTAATCAAAGGCGAGGCCAGTAGGAGGGCTTTAACAGGCTTGAGCCTGCCCTCCGAAATTGTAAATTTTTTTTTGCTACTAGTAATCTTCTAGTTTCAAAAAGGCCCATTAGCTCCAGCCCAACTTACACACGCATCTCATCGCATCCCACACACGTAGCTCCTCCAGGCTCCATCCAAACGGAAGCAGAGCAGGACACGGAGGCGGGCAGGCCACGACCGGCGAGGGCGCGAGGCGGCGAGCCGGCGAACGAGGAGGGGCTGGGGTCGGCGGAGCGCCGCACCGCCGCATGCCCGCACGAGGCATGACCGCACTGGCGCGCGGACGGCGGACGCGCCAGCCACGAGCCGCCAAACCCTAGCCTGCCTGCGGAGGAGCTGAGGAGCGCGCCGGCCTACGGCCTGCGGCCTGCCGGAAGTATCTCTACATCGGACCGGAGAGAGGAGCGCCCGCCTGGTCACCGCATCGTCGGAATTGTCAGCGTTCGTCTTCGGTGGTAGTTGTCCTCCACCTCCCATCCTCATATTATTTTGCTATCTTTTTGTTGCAAATTTGTAATTATGTACTAGATGCAGTTAATTTATCTATGTGTAATATATTTCCAGATTTGTAAAAATGAAGAGAAAGCATATGAACATCCTTAGCTATTATACATCTAGTGTGCAATGAAGATTTATCTATGTGTAATATATTTCCAGATTTTCAGCAATGAAGATTATTATAACAGATTTGGGCAATAAGGTGTCCGAGGAATGGCTAAATGATTTAATGGTGTGCTACTGTGAGAAAGAGATATTCAGAAGCATTCATGATCATCAGATCATTATACAGTTTCAGAAATTAAGGGATCGGATCGTAGAGGACATATGCCGAGTGAGTATGATGTGATTTCTTAGAGGTACATGTATGTTTACTAGTTTTATTAGAGAGTTCAGTTTGTCCTTTGGTTGTTGCTTCTCTAGTACTGGATGTATTAGTGTGTGATTTGTATGCTTTTAGCCTGAAAATTTGTGGTATTTTGTCTTAAATCATTTTATGTCTTATATTGGCTTATTTTCAACGGAAGTAGTCGTTTAGTTAGTCGTCGTCAACTTTCAGCCTCCCCTGCAAATAATTCCTGGACTCGCCGTTGCATCTAATGAACAACTCTAAATACACCGTGCCTCTGTGGTGATTCTAATAGGTTCCAAGTACAACATGACTCTTTGGTGCACGACACATCATGACTCTATGATGCGTCAAATCATTTCTAGGAACACCATGACTATGTGGTGCTCCTATACTGTTCTAGAGATAGATACCATGGCTCTATGGTACTACTCATCTTTATGGAGACAAACACCACGACTCCGTGGTGCATCTCATCTATTATATACTAAAAGCAATATACAAGGGTCGTAATAGAGACACCACATTAAGCCACATCATCCAAATTATCGTGATAGTTGGATCTAAAATTTGCGGTTAAGATTTAATAAATTATTAGTAACATAACATGTTTAACAAATTATGACGTTAATGAGGGGTCTACTTTTTAATGCATGATTTAAATTTTAACTATCCATATCTCGAAAGGAAGTCTACTTTAAAATCGTGGTAGATCATAAACAAAAAATGTTCATAATTACTCATAAACAAGATCAAAGACAACATATAATAATAATTTTGTTTGAACAAATCAGAAGTCACGAGATTTGATAGTTGTACTTAAGAAATCTCATGGCCAATAAATCATGTAATTATACTGATCGATAGATCTTCCTAAAGTGTATAAGTTTTAATAATACATATTCGACTGACCGCAACCAAAATTATGAGTGTACTTTCACATGATATATAAACACCATCAAATAATTCTATAGGTTGAACGATTAAGCCAAACTATGAACACCAACAAAATCAGTTATTCTCAGAATAAGCCAATAATAATATTTATTTTCTATCAGATATATTCCGATCTGCTACCATTTTCGCTTAAAATAATTTTAGGGTCATTACAAATTTTAGTTTTTTGCTTTTTGTTTTGAAATTTTCTATAGATCTAGGATTTTAACTGATGTGAATTTTAAATATAAGAAAGTATGTTATAAATCACACTCAGCTAAAAATAAGGAATTGATTTTATTATACAATTTCCAATGAGTTCATATGACTTTCCTATGATGCGATTAAATATACTTCATGTATGTTTCTTTGGGTTTTTTGCAAGGGACCTTATTTGGTTTCTTAATCTCAAAATATAATAGGCGACATCACTGGAATTTGCAAACATGTAGAAAAAATTATGACCAATGAAGATACCAAAACAATATTTTCCATCATCATAGTCATGTGTCATGACACGACAAACACAAGTGAGCAAGAGTGTATAATTATTAGGTTGAGGGGTGGGTTTAGTAGGGAGGAAGTAAATTGTGCTAATATAAATAATCGACCAAAAGTATTAGGTTGTACGTACGAGGATGCTGAAAGGAGCGAGTGAGCAACAATAATCTATTGACTAGGGGTTTGTGGTGCAATTAAAAAGATTACATGTGAGTTGAATTGAAGTAAAACTATGAAGGATCGGAGTATGTTTTTTAGCTTATGCATGTTGTATGAAACTATGTGTCATTTAAGGCCATGTAGTCATTGTTACATGAAAAAATAGCACTACCTACAG
Organism: Puccinellia tenuiflora; assembly: GCA_012064385.1. Classification (NCBI taxonomy): domain Eukaryota; kingdom Viridiplantae; phylum Streptophyta; class Magnoliopsida; order Poales; family Poaceae; genus Puccinellia; species Puccinellia tenuiflora. The sequence goes on along the minus strand of QRDG01000324.1, from coordinate 1,404,595 downwards.
TTAATAGTAAACGACTTTGTGAAATATGTGACATGGTACTTTTTGAAAATGTCCAAACACCTACTCCCCCATAATTTAAAAGATTCCTCACATGTGATATTTTATCTACAATAATATTTAAGATAGTTATAGGATGCTATGTTTTACATTTCCGTCTTTACGGTATTTATGAAACCACAAAGTTAGTTCATGAACATATTCAGTACCCTAAATAATGCCCTCGCATTTGCGAGGACCGCCTTTCTAGTTATATCTAAAGGCACGAAGGACACACCATGACTCTTTGATGTTTCTAATCTTAAAATGAATTCCACCTACATATCTATTTAGCATAACTATGCAATCATACTATTATAACAATCATTTTAATCAGACATTCGATTATAAATATTTAGTATGATGACCAAAGTAAACTTGCCTTAATGGTGGTTGCTGATCACAGACTTTTGACAACAACAACGGTTACACTCCGGATAATCTAAACAATAGAAACATAATACAACAATAAATAACAAGACAACACAATACAAATGATGCAATATATGCATGCATGACAATTTAAAAATGCATACAAATGAATTTGTATGTAATAGGTTTGAGATAAGCACCTGTTTTTGTAGGCGCATGTGGCTTGTACGAGTAAAACCACTACTCGACTACTGACAAGATTCCACGACAATGCTGAAGTTAGAGAGTCTGTGTTGATCTTTACATGCCCTGGCAGTGATGACACTCTCAACCCATGCCCTGGCATGCCATGGTATGGGTGGAGACCAACATAACCAATCGACATTCGACATGATGATGGAAGGGTGGGACTGGTGGTGTGGTCAGATCATCGACCAGTTACCTAGGGGCATGGAGTAAACCTTATCCAGGGATCACGGATCCTCTCGTCGCAGAGGCTACAGAAATTCGAGATGGCGTCACTTTTTCCAAGCCCAGAGGTTTTAGTCATACCGTCCTTGAGACGGACTGCTTAGAGGTGGTAGACCTTTGGATTTCTCGCCATGATTCTCGTTCAGTCGTGGCACCCCTTCTTTTGGAAGTAGAAGAGCTTGTTGCTTCTTTTCAATATTTTTATTTTCAACATGTAATAAGATCGGCTAATGGACCTTCTCATTTGTGTGCCCAACATGCATGCACAGTCATAGTTACCGGCAGCTGGATCGAGAGCCCTCCGAGTTTTCTGATCAGCAGCCTCATGGTTGACTAGTCAGCGAACTTTTTTTGTTGAATAAAGCTCCCAATGATTCCTCACCAAAAAACCCGGATTTATCTATTTGAGTCCTCTATGTGTCTGTGGATACGCCGGGATGTGTCCGCGGACACATCTCTATATGTCTCTTCCTATAATTACATCTTATATTTTTAACTCTTAAATTTGTGCAATACATGCACCTAGATCATTAATACGTGTCAAATGTATCTGTATTTTTTGATTTTTCCATGCTTGTTTCATATCATTACTATATGTTTCAATCATCTTTACTTATCATTTTGAGGCATTTTATTGTACTAACCTATTAACAAGATGCCCAGGACTAGTTCCTATTTTTCCGCTATATTGTATTTCAGAAAATCCTCTTCCGGAAAATTTGTCGGAATTGGCTGAAAATATACGGGAATTATTTTTACAACTAAACGAAGACGGAGTCCGAAGGGCGGCCTGAGAGGAGACCCACAAGCCAGGGGCGCGTGCCAGTCGTGGCCTAGGGCCCACTCGTGCCCACTGGCCGCTCCTGCGCCTGGTGCCTCCCCTCGGCCCCCTTCGACGCCGATAAAATCCTTTTAACCCTAAAATCATCAGGGCGGTGATTATTTTTATAGAAACCTTCCCGAAGTCGACGCCATCTTCAACCCAAATTTGGGAGGGTCCTGAAGCTCTTCCCGGCACCCTGCCGGAGGGGAGATTGATCCCGGAGGCCTCTTCATCGACATGGCTGCCGCTGGGATGATGCGTGAGTAGTTCCCCTTGGACTATGGGTCCATAGCAGTAGCTAGTTGGTCATCTCTCTCTTTGTGCTTCAATGCTTATGATCTTGTGAGCTGTCCTACATTATCAAGATCGATATTATGTAATGCTGCATGTTGTGTTTGCTGGGATCCGACGAATTGTGAAGTTATGATCAAATTATTCATGTTATCTATGTGTTCTACTTATGATCTTGCATGCTCTCCGATGTGTGTAGTCACTTTGGCCAAGTGATTTCTTGTATCTCCAATAGTGAGTATTTATGCTAGATGGTAGGTTCATGCTCCCTTCGTGCTCGGGCATGAGTGACAGGAACGTTTAAGGACGAGGGTGTGTTGTTACTACTAAGGGTAAAACAACAGTGTTTATGTCTTCGTCATCATGAATATTGCTTACATCATGTACTATGCTTAATGCAATTGTTTGTTGCTTGCAACTTAATACCGATGGGTGACATGCTAGATAGCGAATCCCTAGATGCAGTTGGATTACGGTCGATGTATGTTTGACGTGATGCCTACATGAATATTACACATGAATTCTCTATGTCATAGCTAGATTAAGTTTGTGTCATAATTTTGTCAATTTTTACCCATCATCTTTGCATTTTATCTTCATGACAGACATCACTAGTGAACCCATGGCCCCAGTCCATCTGTTTATTGATTGTGTGCAGGTCCGTGCCTGCAAGCAACTTGTTGGAAACCTTCGAGTCCTACTGGTTTGATAACCTTGGTTCTTCAGTGAGGAAAAACTTGTTGATTGCTACATATTACACCTTCCTCTTGGGGTGACCACCGATGATTATTCACTACATCATTGTTGCCATCAATCATCCTAAATTATTCAAAGTCACAAATAACTTTAATTACAACATATGCAATGATTTGGAGTGCATCGTTCAAACATAAATAGTTCAATTATTCATAATGCATAATTCAAATATAAAATTTATTAATTTTCAGCATCAGTCCAAATACGCTCCACAAGATCGATGAGCATTTGGACGTGCGCTTGTTGATTTTGAAGTCGTCGATGCATAGCATATCAAGAAAGTTCATAACATGCTTTGCATCTTATTCTGGGAGGCAGACATGTTGTCCGGGCTTATCAAAATCATTCCCGTGGGCTGCCCTTTCTCTTTAATCCTCTACAATCATGTTGTACAAAATTACACAACAAGTCATCACCTTCCATAATGTCTCTAAATCCCACATCATTGGAGCTCACGAAGAATAACCCAACGATTTAGGAGCACTCCAAATGCCCTCTCAACATCCATCCTAACAGATTCTTGTATAGGTTCAAAGTGGCATTGTTTCTTATATTGAGAATTCATTATAGTCTTCACAAATGCCTCGAAATCTAGGTCAATACACACATACTCGTTGTCCGCCGATATCCTTGGCCACGAATGTAGGTTAGATGCCGGTGGATGTAGGTTAGATGTCAGGTTAGATGTCGTTGGATGTAGCTTACAAAATTCCCCCAACCATGGTCATATTGCTTGCACTCACTAAATTTCAAACTTTGTGTTGAACCCTTGCAAATACTCCAAATGACTGCAAATTGTATCCATGGTTGTAACTTCTTCACCACGGTGAAGCTGGTCCATAGATTTTCTTGCTGACTAAATTCGAAACTTGTGTGTGCTTTTAAAAGTGAACCATGTCGTGTGAGTGGGCTATTTTGATTGTCTATTTTCATTCTCATTTTCATTATTGTACTGACGCATATTTATTGATAGTTGTTTTCATTTTTATCCATTATTATAGTGTTTTATGCGTTTTCATTTTTTGTCCATTAATATTGCAAAGGCATTTATAGGTTCCGCTGCCAGCTGTCAAAGTAGAAATCATGGAGATCAGCAGTGATGAGAAACATAATAGTGGTGATGACAATCACCATGATGATAGGGATGACGATATCTACTATAGTGGCGCATCTGAATCTGAAATGGATAACGATTTGTGACAAGAAGGGGTGAAGTTATTTGGATTGTAACATTTAATTCATGTATGCACCAACGTACACTCTCTAAAATTGTTGTTTCTTTCATGTAGGTCCTTCTATTCAGGGGACAGAAAACTTTGAAAGGTACAAAATTTATGCCAACTATGTGGTTTTATCAGATAAAAGGTGGATTTTTCTCGAGAAACATGTTTTTGAGATCAAACCTGACATACCCTTCTATGTGTGTGAGATCACTAAGCCTACAGTTGTCAAGGGGAACATCAAGATGGTAAGAACGTTGACTTTATTTTCATTACAAACTTCTTTGAAACACAATCCACAACACAGAATCTTCCGGGTAACCTAACTCATAGTGTTGTGGCACGCCAAAAATTAGCCCGATGATGTTGGGAACCCCGAGTGGAAGGGATGATGCACCAAATCAACAAGTATTTCCCTCGATGTGAGAACCAAGGTTTATCAAACCAGTAGGAATATCCAGTCTCTAGCAAAGCGTACTAGTACATGCACACACAGCACAAAACTCCTTGTCCACCGCGTTTCAGGAAGTTTGTCAAGGTTTCGGTCTCGCTAAACACAAGATATTAAATATAGGTGAAACCAACTAAAATAAAAACGGACCAATGATTTAGCAATAGTAGGAAGCAAGTAAACAAAGTTATAATAATTATAAAAGAATAGACCGAGGTCCATAGTTTCACTAGAGGTACCTCTCCATAAGGAATAAAGCACTATTGGGTAAATAAGTTATAGCTGAGAAATTGAAAGAAATGGAAATAAGTACATATGATCATATATAAAACATTCATTGCACTATTCATGTAGTCATTACATCAAACATATATAGACTGTGATCCAACTACATCTATAACTAACACTCCACTTCATGTAGTCATTGCAGTATTAAGTTGAAAATGACAAAGTATTGCCTTAAGTATCGTACATAATGTAAAAAAGGCACGCATTATACCAAACAATGGAAAGGAGATATAGCAACCGTTATTTTATGCTTAATGGCAACAACACAATATCCCTATTACATGTTTCTCTCACTCGAGTGCAGAGCAAGCAAGGTTAGAACCCACTATCGAATACAACCTCCCTCTTGGAGATTTATACATAAATTTGGCCAAACTATCACTACTAGGAAAAGGCTTATAGGTGGATTTTATACCTGTGGCACACCACTATTTTGGTGCGCCACTGGTATATAGCCATGGCGCACCGAAAACGGTGCGTCACGGGTGTCCCATTACCCGTGGTGCACCAAAAAGAATACTGGTGCGCCACGGCTAAGTGTCAGCTGGGATTCCCCCATATTATCCGTGGCGCACCAAATTCTGGTGTGCCACGAGTAATGTTGTTAGCCACCTAAGTTAGGTGCGCCACGAGTATGTGCGCCATGCGAAACACTAAAAAATGCACTACTTCCTGATTTGCTGAGGGAAAACACACAATCTGTGTGCTAGGAGATACTTGTACCTGATTGGTTGATGAGAGAGTGCATGGATTGATGACATGCCATGCACCCTCTCTCTCTTTATCCTCTCGCTATCCTTGCTCTCTCCCTCACGCTCGTACGTCTCTCTCTCTTCTATTGGCACACGGTCGACCTCCCCCCTTGCCGCCGTACCATCCCGCATGCCTCCGACCGCTGCTGCACATCGTCGGATGGATAAGAACGCCACCACGAGGCTCTGCCCTCCTCTCTCTCCCCTCACTCCCCTTTCCGCTCTCTCCCTCTCGTTTCCCCACCCGCACCGAAACCCTAGCTCACTGCCGCTGCACCACGTCGTCAACTCCGGCCACCTCGAGACGAGCTGACCGCATGACAAGCTCCACCTTGACCTCCTCCTCCTCATCAAAGATGACCGCGTGCCGAGATACTCAGAATTGAGCGGATCGAGCCGACCTTCCCAGCTCCAGCCGCCGTCGTTTGAGCATGACGCTGACGTCGTCAGCCCGTCTCCGGCCTCCACGTCACTTCGCAAAGTCAAGAATCCGGCCGAACAGTGCGAAGCCCACCCGCGTGCTGGAGCAGCTTGTCGTCGTCTGCCCGGCGGTGGCGGACGGCATGTTTTTTTTAAATCAAAAAAATGCTTAGTAGTGGCGCAGGGCCTTAGTGCGCCACGGCTATTTAGATATACCCGTGGCGCGCAAAGCCCGTGCGCCACGGCTATTTGTTAGTAGTGGCACGTTAGCCGTGGCGCATGGTGTTTTTGGCATGTGTGCCACGGGTAAGAAAGTGTGGTGTGCCACGAATAACGGTTTTCCTACTAGTGTATACACATAAATCAGAGAGCATGTAAGAACGTAAGTAAAGTAATAATAGCATTATATAAATAACATACACGATCTGTCCATAATATCACAATTCATCATATCCCAGCAAACACAACAATAAGTAGCGATTGCATCATATCGATCTTGATCATGTAAGGAGCTCATGAGAGCTTTGTATTGAAAAATATGGAGGAGAGATAACCATCTAGCTACTGCTACGGACCATACTCCAAGGATGAACTACTCATACATCATCCCAGAGGCGGCAATGGTGGTGTAGATGCCTCCAATGAAGATTTCCCCTCTAACAAAGTACCGGAACAGGGCTCCAGATCGGTTTCCACAATGATAGTGGGCTTTGTATCAAAACATGGAAAAATGTTCTTCGTCCCATAACTTTTAGGTCAGGGGCAATATATAGGCGAAGAGGCGGTGCGAGGGGAGCGAGGAGGCAGCCACGCAGGTTAGCCCGCGGGTGGGACTTGGGGATCCCTGGCCTCATTCTTTGGCTCTTCATGTCCGTCTCGAGAAGTTAGACGATTTCCTATTTTACCGTGAATTTTCCTCGATATTTTTCCTGGGAATAAACTGCGATGCAAAAAACTGACATAAAATAGCAACTGTCATTTGACACTAGGTTGATAGGTTAGTCTAGTAAAATTCTATAAAAATAATATAAATCATAGTATAAACATGTAGCAATGATATAAAAGTAGCATGCTACAATAAAACATCATAGACACGTTTGAGACGTATCGACATCCCAAGCTTAATTCTTACTCGTTTTTAGTAGGTAAATGATAACAAAATAATCGCAGAGAGAGAGAGCACAAGATATTTCGTGTTTGGAGTTGGTCGACCTACCCTTGGAGAAGGAGTGGGATTATAAACGGGTCACTCCAAATTGACTGTTACAGAGATTTTTTTACAGTTTATTCTGAAAACAATTTGGAGAATAGAACTAGACTGATCCCGGGCTGTTTCGGATGCTACTAGACTCACCCATATTAAGTCTAATCTCCACCCATAATTCACTCCGGCTCCCGGTCTCAGAATCGGTCTTATCCAGGTTTTAGACCGGACACGGGCTTCAGACCAGACTAGCCAAACCATGTGTAACAATTAGAATTTCAAGAAGATCAAATGCCCTCTCAAATTTGTGGATGCATATGAGGTGGTAGAGGTAAATATGTATGAATTTAAGTTTATCCCCATCAAGACCATGAAGAAACCCCTCCTAATAGCACTACTAGGGAAAAGGTCATTAGTGGCGCACCAATATAGGAATTCTGTGGCGCATCTAGGAAATAGTGGGATGCGCCACAGAAATCTCGCCACTAAAATATATTTCTGTGGCACACCCCAGGGTGCGCCACAGAAATACAAAGATTCTGTGGCGCACCAGGGGTGGTGCGCCACAGAAATATTTCTGTGGCGCATCTGTCCTCCATGCGCCACAGAATTGCATGCGCCACAGAAACCTAAAAAGATGCGCCACAGAACAATTTAAATGTATTTTCGATTTTCTGCTGCCTGCTGTACAAATACAGGTATATTATAGAAAATACAGGTATATCACATTACAGGAAATATAGGTATATTACAGGAAACAGGAAATACAGGTATATATTATAGGAAATACAGGTATATCACATTACTTCGAGCCCGAGATACACCATTTTTACACAAGTATGATACAAAAGTTTATCGTGTCACACAATAATTATAAGTGCCGAATTTTAACAAGTCATATGATACAAAAGTCATAACAAGGTCACCGCCTACACTAGGATCTGCGATGATGGTGAGGAAGAGCGGGGAGGACGAGATCATGGATCCTTCTTCTTCATCGGCGCCGGGAACGGTTTGTACCCCTCTTTCGTCGTCCACGTTTGGTGTCCTGCTGAGCCTCTAGGATTTCTTCGATCTCCCTCTTAGGCAACCCTGGAGATGGATTGGAATATATATATATTGGTTAATAATATAAATAGAGTATGATTTATTCATCTAAGTGGACAAGTATATAATAAAGAAAATAAAGAAGCACTTATTGCTACCTCTGGCGTTGTGTAAGGACCCCCCGATGATTGTTGACATCTTCGACGATGATTTGCGATAATTGCACCTACATGCGATGGAAGTCTTCTCTAAGATCGGCATCGGTGATATCCCCTGCACATTTGGTCCATTCTTGGAGGCCAGATGGAAACTTCGTTTTCTCAACATCCCGGACAAACCCTTTTAGGTGATGGAGGGCGTAGAAGGCCTCCTTCACGCTGCCAGACTTCTGCTTGATGCAGCAGAACTCGGTTATATGCTTGAACTGGTGTGTGCCATCATTGCTGAAAACTTCTTGCTTCTTTTCGAAGGGGCCTCCCTTTTTGGCGTAGCCCTCTAGAGCCTCATCGAGAACACCCTTTAGCTTTGTGTAGTCTTTCTTCATGTCCAAATTCCCCGATTCGAGATAAGTGGCACTGGACCATCTCAGGTTCAGGACGACGAGTGTGTAGTACTTGTTCCTGCTCAACACAATTGAAACAGAATGCTGGAAAGGATCAACAATGGAACAAATCTACAAGAAAGCATAACTTACGACAGTGGCGAGCGGATGTCTACTTACTCAGGAAAGAAAGGCACAAGAAGGTTGTTCTTCCTCTTGTTGGTCAGCATGAACCTTCGGAGGTACTCTGTCGCCTTGGTCTCCTTCCACCAGCTGGCAGTCACGCATGTAGTAGGGATCCTCTACCACGACATGCGGGGTATTATATCTCTTGATCTTCATCGCCATATCTAGCGCGTATAGGCGGACCAAGTTATAGTCCAGCCGTCTAGAGTGAAAGAGATTGAAGACGTCCTCGTACGCTATGAAGAACGGATTCGCGGGGTCATCATCGACGAAGTCCAAGTCCATTGGCACCCTGACCGTAAACACCGAGTAATTTGGCTCGTTGTCTTGAAGACGGAAGCGCTCTAGCACCAAGACAGATTCATTCAAAGCGTGCATGGGTCCACGTGCGAGGCGGAGCAGCTCCGGAGGCAGTATCGCTTTACCAGCTTCATGAACTCGGGTCAAGCCATCCGCACGGGGTGATACTGTGTCTTCATGACCCCGGATAGTCTTAGGAGCTGGCTGGCTCGTAGAGGCACCTGGCCCCCTCTTTCTCTTCATGTGTTTCTTCTTCATCTCCGGGGATGGTGAGGGTGGTCGGGGTGCGGACTCCGAGAAAACCGTCTTACGTAGTGTACTAGGGCTAAAAATGTTAGACGGTTTGCATAGAGCTTGATCGCCGGCCTCCGGAGGCATGTCTTGAGATAAACCCTGGAAGTCCAGGCGCTGCATGCATGTAGTGGGACGAGCAGGTTGATCGCCTTGAGCGCGGAAGGGTTCCTCATCCACAGGAGGCATGTACATGTCCACGCTGGCGCCAGTGTTGAGGAAGCCCTCGACGTCGACATCATCACCATCATCATCATTGGCATCAAGTTGAGGTGCACTGGTAGCACCTTTGGATGGTTGCGGTACAGACGCTCCCAACAGTTTTTGGTGGCGGCTGCTGGTGGCGACGACCGCCGGTTCCTTCCGGGTGGCGGTGATGGCTGCAGGCTTCGAGGAGGGCCGAACGATCGGGGGCCTCGAGGTGGCTCCGGTGGTGCGCCTTAACCCTAGAAGACCAGTCCCAAGACGAATCTGGGTCTTCGGCCATTTCATCATCCAGCCGGTGCAATATTTAAGGACCACGTCCTCTTCGGCTCCCGGAGGTTGAATGGGGGGATGGACGTCGTGAAACTCAGGCACTATCGTAATCAGCCTGACCCTCATAACGTCCTCGTCCATTTTACCATGGTGCATTTCGTGGGTGATTGGCTGTACGACAGTGCCCTGAGCACAGTCCTTCAACTCGCCGCCGGGCACCACCCTATGCAGTAGTATGCAAGGCATGTCCTGAGTCAAAACATGTTGGGCATCATGAGATGGCAGTCATCATAGGCATAGTTATAGAAGATGCAGCGGACTAAATAATTAGTTACCTTGGTGATGGCATCGAGCTCGGCAACTGTCGAGACAAGGGCGCCGGTGCCGGCGGCCGGCCTATCATTCTCCGGGTGCTCGGTTGCATTATGAAGCACAGCCGCCGCTAGCTGCGGCTTGGTATCTTTCGCGGTAGGGGGCGTCGTTGCGTTGGGCTATGGGGTCGTCAGGTCCGGCAACACGTTTTGGTTCATGATGGAGTTGCTGCCGCTGACGCTAGGCACGTATATCGGCCCCTGTCAACCAGCCGCATTCCAAGCAGCTAACCCCTCCATCAACCCAGGGGGTAAAAAAAATTTCAGCTTCTCGTCCACTAACCGCTCAACCGTGGTGGAGTCCACTTTTTGATTCTCCAGTGTCTCCACCTTCTTCCTTAGCTCCACAACCTCGTCTTTATCCTTACTCGGCCTCCTCCTCTCCTCTTTCGTCTCGGCGTCCGAGTGGTAGTAGTTGATGAACTTCATGCTCGTACCGAAGCCGGACACACGGCCAGCTGACATCGGCGGCAGCGACTTGTCCTTACCCTTGTAAGCATTCGTCGCCCTGTTGAAAGTCGTGTCCCACGGCTCCGTCGACCCCTGGGACGACGGGCCGCCGACGTCAGTGTTAGCCTTCAACTCTGCCTCCTGCAGACAAATTACGCATTAATTTAGATATTTGGCTTCGTTATCTAACTAGATCAATGCAATGGACTTTGAGATATCCGCGGTAATTAAATTCCTTACCAGATACTTCTCGAAATCCTTCACCACCTCATCGTCGGTAACGAATTCCCCCGTGGTCTTGTCTAGATAGTAGCGGGACCGGACAAAGTACCTCGTCTGCTCGTCCGTGATTTTTTCCCACGGGTTCTCTTTTCCGAGACGTTCATACTCGGCATCCTCCTTGTCCCAAATGTGCTTTTTTCCTCGGTAACCGCCACTTCCACAACGGTGGTTACCTATGTTTTGCTCCCGCACGTCCTTCCCCCACTTGGTCCATTTTTTAGCCTCCTCGGTTCTTAAGGACAACTTGAATTCCTCGAACTCATCTTTGTCGAGCATCGGCTCTATGGCTTTTATCTCCTCCCAGCTAAGACCGTTCTCAATCTTCCGCTTCACCCGGAATTTCCAGCTGCTCAAGGCGGTGCTCATCTTCGAGATGGCTAAACAGTCCACCTTTTTGTTGAACGGCTCCGGGAACGTGTACCGTTGGTGAAGCTTCTGGAGGAGGACGGTTCGCAAAGCCTTATTGGCCGTGCTTCTGATGTCCTTCGTGTTGATGGACACGCTTTCCCGGAGGATGCACCCTAGTTGCATGCTGTACCCTTTGGCAAGGGCCTCAGGCGCCACTGGTAGGCCACTTGGCGTGACCTCGGTGAAATGGTCTGTGATGTTGGCGAGCACTTGAGGTGTCCTATCCTTCCTTTCCTTCTTCTGCTTCGGAGCGGTCGGGTTGCCACCACCATCCGTGTGGTCGCCGCCATCGGTGGTGGTGGTGTCATCCTCATGGCCGCCACTAGCAGCTCCATCGGTGGTTTTGGCGTCGTCGTCCTCCGGGGCGTATTGCTCATCGTCGGCATGGTCGCCACTAGCAGCTCCGGCGGCGGCGACCTCCTCCAACTCCTGGGACGCTTCCCGGAACGACTTGTTGGCATCTCTAGCTATTTCTTCGACGCTCATGTTCTTAGAAGGGCCCGCGGACTCCGACGTGTTTGCACTTAATTAAAAAGAGACAAAAAGTTAGTACAACACAAATATAAGAAAAAAAAGCACTTAACTAAGTACTAAGATACCCCGGCCCATGCATTAGTCGCAATACCCCATATGTCCCTTTTTTTAGCAAAGTCATGCCAAAATTCACGAAAATTTTTGGCATGACCTTTGCTAAAAAAGGGACATATGGAGTACCCGAATTTGCTGGAACGGAAGTTAATCGACGTTCCGGCAATCTCAATGGCCTCTCAGGGTACCTGCACAAGCATTTCACAAATAATGGCTGGCATCGCTGGCCGGCAACAACATCGATCACATCAACACATTTCCGGCCGGCATCGCTGGCCGGCAACAGCATCACTTCAACGCATACATCACCACATCCACATCGAGGGAGAGAGGAACTACCTCGGGTAGGGAAGGGAGGTTCGGGTCCGAGATCGGCGTGGTGGAGGTGCTCCTCGTGGTGCTGCAATAAATTAACCAAACCATGATTTAGCATCTAGCACACACATTTCACAAAAGCAGCTAGCAACAAAAGCACCTAGCAGCAACTAAAAATGCATCTTCAAAATAGTTAAAAAGTACCAACTTTGGAGGCTTACAAAATTATCAAATCTTGATCCTATTTAAAATGTACCTTCATGGATCTCTTGTACTATGTTATTACTTCATGATAAAGCTCAAAAATATTTTTTTGAATACATCTAGAACCTTAATTGAAGGCATTTTTGTAGGCATGTTTAAATAGTGACCATATTTAACTTAGCAAAATTTTAAATTTTTTTGGTCTCCAAAATTTTCCTACATAGTAGCTTAAACTAGCATTTGAGTACTACCCACTAGATGAGTCCTAATTGTTGCCTCTATGCAATATGTGCTAAACTAGCATGTCAGTACTACCCACTAGATTAGAAATTGAGTTCTAACTTCTAGCTGCAATTGCAATTTATGCCAACTAAGTGTTGTATCCATTGAACTACCTAAATTTCAGAGATAAACAACAGGCAACAACACAGGAAGAGAATGCAAGACAGGGCCTAGGCAAGGCTACACATGCTCCTGCCATCATGGTTACCAAGGCAATCCCTACCTCCCTCACGGATGCCAAGGTTAGCTTTCGTTTAATTTGCATCTCAATCTAACTTTTCTTTTACAAAACTAAAGTTTGGTGCGTTGATGTGTTTCTGTTTATTTTTCAGACATCAACGAGTGCGGCATTTGAGCAAACAGGTTACGTGCAGGTGTGGAGGGGAGGGAGAGGGGATGGATGAGGAGCAGCACCTCGGGGAGGGGATGGAGTGGGCGGCGTGTCGAGGGCGGCGGCGGCGGCGTCGTCGAGGTGGCAGGCCGGTGGGCGCGAATGAGCACGGACACGGTGGTGGTGGTGGGCGTCGAGCACGGGCGCGTGGTGGGCGCGGACGCGGTGGGCGCAGACGAGCACGGTGTTGGAGATATGCCCAAGAGGCAATAATAAATGATTATTGTTTATCATATTTCTCCGTTCATGATATGTTTAATTCCATGCTAGAATTGTATTAACCGGAAACAAATACATGTGTGGAATATAAACGGTAATGTGTCCCTAGTCTTTCCTCTTGTGACTAGTTCGTTTGATTAAGTGATGGTTAGATGTTTCCTAACCATGGATTTATGAATCGCTTAATAAACGAAGTTTGTATCATAGGTGATGATATAATGGACAAGACTCAAATTAAATAGATGTCAAATATAGTTTCCTTAGACCATGAGATTATGTCACTCCCGTTTATCGGAGGAGAGCTTTGTGGACATCAAACGTCACTTCGTAACTGGGTGATTATAAAGGTGGCTTTCAGGTTCTTCGATGATAGGTTGTTGGGTGTCATGTTTTCGAGACTGGGATTTGTTCGTCCAACAGTTGGATAGATATCTCTGGGCCCTCTCGGTAGGATAGCATCCAAACGCTTGCAAGCATATGACTAAGTGGCTAGTCATAAGGGATCCTATTCTATGGGAACGAGTAAAGAGAACTTGTCGGTAACGAGATTAATCAGATATGGAGATATCAGTGGATTGAATCTCGGACAAGTAATATATCGCGAAACAAAAGGAATCGTATATGGATTAATTGAATCCCGGACATTGTGGTTCGACTAGTAAAGTACTTCGTCGAATATGTAGGAATTAATATGGACATCCCGGTCCCGCTATTAATATGACATATTCGCGAACCCGCAGAGTCACACACTTAACGTTCGATGTAGTTAGGGTTCGAGATAATTGATGGTGAGAACGAATATTGATTCGGAGTCCCGGATAGGATCCCGGACATCACGAGGAGTTCCGGAGTGGTCCGGGGAATAAGATTCATATAAGGAAAGTTGTTTCCGGAGGATAAGAAAGGTTCGGGAATTTATCGGTAAAGTACCGGAATGTTCTAGAAGGTTCTAGAGGTGTCTAGAAGTGGGGCCCATAGGAGTATGGGGCCCACAAGGCATGAAGGGGCAGTGGGCTGGCCTATGGGCCAGCCGCACCACTCCCTTAAAGGCCCATGCGGGCCAAGCTTCTAGAAGGGGGGAGGCCGGCCTAAACCCTAAGGGTTGCTTGGGGGGCAAGCCTCCCCCCCTTGCCCCTTGCGCCGGCCCTAGATGGGGGTGGGGCGCAGCCCCCCCCCCCCGGCCCCCTATATAAGGAGGGCTAGAGGGAGGGGTGCGGCACCCCAAGGCCACCCCATAGGTGCCCTAGCCGCACCCCTCTCCCACCTTGCCGCCGCCCCTCCTCCTCTCTCCTCCGACACCGCTTGGCGAAGCCCTGTCCAATCTCCACCATACACACCACGCCACCGTCGTCGTGCTGTTGATCTCGAGCCTCTCCACCACCTCTTGCGGGATCAAGATCGTGGAGTCTTCATCGAGCTGAACGTGTGGATCTCTCGGAGGCGTTGCTCGTGCGGCGCTTGGATAACACATCTCCTCGCGACTAGACAAGTCTAGTTGCGGGGATCGACTAGCCAACCCCTGCCTCGACAAAACGCTCACGGTTTTCTTCGAGGGTGAGATTCGATCTCCTTCTTGCTACCAACCTCTCGTAGATCGGATCTAGATGTTGGGTTTATTCCGCTATCTTTGCGTAGGAAAATTTTTGTTTTCTATGCTGCAACCCTTCACACGGACGCGGTGGTGGTGGGCGTCGAGCACGGGCGTGGTGGCGCGGCGAGGTGGCGCGGACGCGGTGGCGCGGGGATGGAGAGCACGGTCGAGCGCGGCGGGGTGGCGCGAGAGCACGGCGGCGGGGACGTTTCCTTCTTCGAATTTGGGAAGAAGAAGAAAGAGCACGGTTTCCTTCTGCGAGCGCGGGCCCACATGTAAGTGGGTGAAACCACATTCTGTGGCGCATCTCTGCCTGGGTGCGCCACAGAAATGGGAAATTTTGTGGCGCATCGCCTAGGGGATGCGCCACAGAATTCCTATATTCTGTGGCGCATCGTCCAGTGGATGCGCCACAGAATTCTTTGGCCTGACAGTTTAAAAAGATGTGCTGCTGTATTGTGACAACAACACGCAAATAGCCTAGTGGTTTGGTTCAGAAGCTTGTGTACTTGGGCAGCCAGGTTCGAATCCTGGTTGTCCCACTTTTTTCTTTTAATTTTTTGGTTAAATTTAAATAAAGAATACAAACACATTTGTTATTCTTTAAAAAAACATTTTTGGTTATATTGAAAGAAAGAACATACACACATTTTAAAGAAAAGACGAATATACACACAATTGTTAGTAGACCACACATATTTTATTCATGGTATATATATATGCTTGTCTCTCACACACAAACATGCATGTACAAATTAATACACATAAAAAGTCTTATTAGTACTGGCGGCTGGTTCGGAGCTAGCTTCTTTTCTTTTCCTTCTTCGCGGTTGAATACTTTAGGCCGGGCACCTTGAGATTTCTTCGCGTGAACGGACAACCTTTAGTAGGTAGGGAGGTCTTCCTTCTTTCTTTACTAGTAGTAGGCCTGTCGAAGTACTTGTCGAATCCCCTCGATCTTCGGATCGCCGTTCTTGTGCAAGTCTTCCTCGTTGGAGTCTCCTTCCATTCTGATGATGCTCCTCTTGCCCCTCCTCACGACAACACGGCTAGGCTTTGACGGGTCGGTAATGAAGAAGCATTGCTCGACTTGGCTAGCGAGTACCCATGGCTCATTTTTTACGGAGGCGTTCTTTGATTTGGCATCGGGTATTACCATGGTGGTGAAATACCGGTCTTCTTTGACGACGTCCTTGGCCCATCTCACACGGAACATTGGCACCAACTGTCCACAGTAGTTGAGCTCCCATATCTCCTCGATCCTTTCGAAGAATCTTTCTTTGACAGTAGCCTCCTCATCGCCGTAGGATAGCATGGTTACTCCTGAGTTTTGATATTCGTTATTCCTGTCCTTTTCCTCGGTGCAGAATCTGTAACCGTTGATGTCATACGTCTGATAGGTCTTTACGTTGTGCCAGGGGCCCTGTGATAAGGAGAATATGAGTTTTTCATCTTCCGTAGCTGGCAGTATGCTCTCTGCTTGAACCAGTTGCCTTTTCTTGAACCAACGCGTGAAGCTGGAGTTGTGCTCTCTGGTTACGTCTCCCTTCTTCCTCGGCCGGCCCAGGTCGATGTAATTCTGGTCGATTAAGCTTTTGTGCTCTTCCACCCAAGGCTCGATCAATTGTAAGTGTTGTAGCGTGACTCGGTGAGCCCTGTCAAAGTCATCTTGTCGACCATGAATGCCGACATGGAGTGAGCGGTAGCCCTCGCGGTGACCAAATCCCTCGAGCCTGCCGAGGTGCGTCCTGGTTGGCAGACCAACATCCTGGTTCTCGGTGCTCAGATAATTCTGGCAGAAGGAGATGCACTCGTAGGTTAGGAAGCCCTTGGCCATGCTTGTGTCTGGACGGGACCTGTTGCGAACGTATCGTTTCATGACACCGTTCTGCCTTTCGAATGGCATCATGTAGTGCAGGAACGTCCGCCTGAGCTGCCTGATGTCATCAACGACATGGAGAAGGAGATGCACACAGATATCGAAGAATGCGGGCGGGAAGTAAATCTCGAGCTTGCATAGTATCACCACGATCTCTTCCTGTAGCCTGTGGAGCTGCCTCACGCCGATCGACTTCCTGTTGATGACGTCGAAAAAGTTGCAAAGGCCAAGCAGCGTATCACGGACGTGCTCGTCCATTAGCCCTCAGATTGCAACGGGGAGTATCTACGTCATAAGCACGTGACAGTCGTGAGACTTCATCCCACTGAACCTATTCTTTGTTGCGTCCAGATATCTGCTTATCTTCCCCGCGTAACCGTGAGGAAATTTGACTCCTAGGAGGCACCTGAAAAACTTCTCGAGCTCCTCCGGACTCATAGTGAAGCAGGCAGCGGGAAGCACCACCGCGTTCTTCTTTACCCTTTTGCGGCGACCTTGAGTCCCTTCCGTCTGATCATCGTCGTCATCACTATCGGGGGCCTGAAGATCTTTCCTGATGCCAAGCCATTTCAGATCGTATCTTGCTTTCGTCCCATCCTTGGTCCTATCGGACATGTTGCAAAGAGTGCCAAGCAGACTCTCGGTAACGTTCTTGGTAATGTGCATTACATCGAGGCTATGGGGCGTGTGGAGTACCTTCCAGTACTCCAAGTCGTGGAAAACAGACCTCGCTTTCCATACACCCAGCAGGGGATCTACCCTCGGTCGCTTCTTTCCCGGCGCAGGGCACTCCTCCCAATTTTTCAAAAGCTCGTCGATTTCTTCGCCGCTCCTCGGGCATGGGGCTCTTTCGAGCTCGTCTTTACCATTGAACAAATCACCACATTTCCTCCACGGGTGATCCATGCGAAGCCACCTTCGAGCCCCTAGGAACACGGTTTTCGAAGACTCGGGATCCCTTGGTAGCTGGAGATGCGGGGTCTCATCCATGCACCTGACACATGCGCAGAATCCATGGCCTACCTGGGCCGATACATATGAGCAACCAGGATAGTCCTGCACCGTCGTGAGAAACGCGGCTCTCATATCGAAATAATCTCCAGTGTAGGCATCCCACGTACGGACTGGCGTCTCCCACAACCTGGCTAACTCCTCTTTCAACAGCGCGAGATACAGATGTATGTCGATACCTGGTTGTTTCGGCCCCTGAATGAGAATACTCATGTGTATGTACCTTTGCTTCGTGCACAGGCACGGGGGAAGGATGTAAGGCCATACAAACACGGGCCAGGTGCTATGCGTGCTACTCTGGTTGCCGAATGGATTGAGTCCATCGGTGCTCATACCCAGCCTGACGTTCCTTGCGTCGTGCCCAAAATCTTCGAAGGCCATGTCCAATGCTTCCCACAAGCAAGCGTCTGAAGGGTGTGTCAGGATCACGCCCTTCTCCGGATCTTCTTCGGGCTTATCCCTTTTTGCGTGCCATTGCATGAGCTTTGCTTCCTTAGGGTCCACGAAATACCGCTGCAGCCGGGGAGTGATAGGAAAGTACCATACCACTTTTCGAGGAACATTCTTGTTCCCACTCTTGTACCGTCCCTGGCCGCACACCGGACATGTGGTTCTGTCCTTGTACACGCCCCGATAAATTGCGCAATCATTGATGCAGGCGTGGTATCTCTCGTACGGTAGGTCAAGAGGGCACACGACTTTCTTGGCCTCCTCGATACTGCTTGGCAATGTGTTCCCCTCGGGAAGACGATCATGCCAGAATTTCAGGTTCTTGCTGAAGCTGACGTCGGTCCATCTGTTTTCCTCCTTCATCTGTAGAGCATCAAGCGTTACATGCAAGCGCGTATCCTGGGGCCGGTGATGACGGGATTGATGAGAGTGTTCTTCTCCCTCAACAACGCCAACAAGTACTCTTGATACCATGAAAGGAAGATAATATATTAGGGATAGGTTGAGCCTCCAAGTGCAGAGTATGTAGAAGTGGTAGTTTTTTCCCAAGAAGGTGACTTGAGGGTTTAATATCGAACTCTCGGGGAATCAGTAGTGTGGGTTTTATCTTCTTGTCCTTCTCTAGATTTCCTGCAAACAAAATAGATTGCTTTGTGCCCTCAACCTCACCAAGTGGTTGTCAAGCACAAGGTGTGAGAATGATATTAAGATGGTAATGAATGCAAAACAGTAAATAAATATGCAATGGTGGTGAACAAGTATGCAAGGATGATAGTAATGATGATGGATGGTATTTTGGGGGTTTTTATATGTGAATGCAAGAAGTAAAAGTGTTTTTGTATTTTCTGATTTTAAAATGGCTGAATGTAAAAGATGCTTAAAAGTGGTTGGAAAAGTGTTTCTTATGATTAAAAATGGACCGGGGTTCATGGTTTCACACATGCACTCTCTCTTTAATATAGTGTGGCAAATGAGTAGACATAGATTTAACATATGAGATTGCAAACAAGGTTAATGACATGTTACTAATTATATGGGCATCACGTCCTAACATAGAGACCTTTTGATTATTAGTCTCACTTATACTCCACCAAGATGTGAACTAAATCATGCACCTTAGTAATTAAGATAACCTCAGAGTATAGCTTTAAGATTAATGACATGAAGTGAAAATAAACATATGATGGATCTAGTCTTAGGTAGAGGCATGTCACTCCTCCTACCCTACAACATGGTATTTTGGTTTATCCCTAGTGAGGTAACAAAGTAAGGTAAACACCCAATGGATCATGATATTAAGTTGTCAGCTTATCACTTCACCACCCCCGTTACTCCAACTAATGCACACGTTCCCCCACACACGCTCTCATAAACATGCTTGATCATAACAAGGATACAAGAACGGGGTACATAATATGCATCTACTTTCATAACTGAAATATAACATTGCAATCTCAACATATATTAACTCATAGAAAGATCCACCACAATGGTAATACAACGGTGACCGTAATCATGTTCAGCAGCTCATACGGTGCTAATTAGTGAAGCTCAAGAGAGAGAGAGATACATATGCTACTGCCACAAACCCATAGTCCAGAGGTGGACTACTCCCTCTTCATCATGGAGACGGTGGAGATGTCGATGGAGAAGAAGGAGACCTCTCCGGCAGGGCTCTGCCGGAGTTTTTCCCCTCTAATCTACAGCCTCCTGGTCTATGTTTCTTGTTTCTCTCGTGTGGCGGCTCTCCCCTTGGAGAACGTCGGGGGCTCTTTATATAGGCGTTTTAGGTCACGAGGAAGCTTCTGGGCGAAGGATCAACGCAAACGGGGCCACGAGGGCCAATTGGGATAGGCCCACGCGGCTACAGTACCTGGCCGCGTGGGACCCCCCCCTTTTGGTCTTCCGGCCTCCGTTCGTTGACTTCTTTTGCTCCTAAATCTTCTCCTTCCAAAATAATGACCCCCGTAAATTTATAGCTTATTATGACGTCGTTAAGGTCCTGAAACAAATAAGGAAAGAAATAGGGGTTTCTGCCTGCGCAGGATTAATTCCATAAACGGAAAAGACTTGCTACCCCCATGGGTAGCTACACACCCTAAGTTTGACCGAAACATATATGCAATGGTAAAATGAGATTACTCAAGTAGACAAGGGGGATGTCACTAGTAGAGTTGATAGAATTATTAAAAAGTATTTTGAAATTTTTTCGAATTTTTTTCCATCCGCTGTGATTTTTTTAGTAAAGTTTGACCCAAAAGTCAACAAAAAAGTCAACTATGAAAAAAAGCTAAAAATGACGACCAAAATTTTTTTTTTTGAAAATTCCGAAACCAGTTTTGTACACCAAATATCCGTGTTTTACTAGGAAAACAAGCTAAAACGGATATATACGGCTTGCATCTCCGTATAACGCATGGGTGTGTAGCTACCCATGCGGGTAGCAAATTGTCTCTCATAAATTACCAAAAATCATTAAATAACAGTAATATACCCCTTATATGACGCAAATATGATTGGAATATGACTATTATAGTGCAAAGTTCATGTATGCATTTTAGATGCATCAGCCGGCAATCAGGATACAACGGAGTCATCACGTCTTTCTTCATTTGCTCCAGCTTGGCTTTCTCTCTGTCTGCACCTCTAGCATTGCTCGTCTCCTTGAGGAGGAGTTCTTGAACATGAGGGTCCCGCAAGGCCGAAGTTAGCGAGGTCTATGTGTCCGCATCTTCTCCACCACCATCTTCTCCTTCATCATGACCGTGTCCGTCGGCATCTCCTTCGTCATGATGATCTTGTCCGTCGGCATCTCCTTCGTCATGATGATCTTGTCCGCCGGCATCTCCTTCGTCATGATAACCATGTCCGGGAGACTCTTCATCTTCTTGCCCGCCCTCGTCTTCATGCGCACCATTTGCTCTCGGCGCCTTGTTGAAACCTATCCAGAAACCGCGCCTGAGCAGGTGTTCCTCCGATTGTCCAGAATCAGGGTCGATCCAGCTCACGAGTTTGCATGTTCGACACGGACATCTTATCTGGCGCCTGTTGCACCGAATCATGTCCGTCTTTGCTTCTTCCTTGTATCTACCGATTTGACTGGAGCTCATCTTGACGACCATGGTTGCTATAGATAGAGCAGAAATGAGAAACGAGAGTATGTTAAGTAGAACCGCAACATGCACACGCGCACACACACACACATGCATGGTCTCCGGAAAAATTTGGCATGACCTCTCCTAAATCTAGGACATATGGGTAGTGCAAAAATTTGCCGAAACAGAAGTTAATCGACATTTTGGCAAACATCCATGCACCATGCCGGCGCAAGCAACAACAAAAAGTTTCTTCGCACATGCAAAAATTCATGCACACCACACAAGTTTCATGTACAAGCATCGTCTCGCCATCATGCAAACCGCCCGTCGACAAGCGCTTCACCTACAACCATACACATCGCCGGCCACACAAAACATGCATATGCATGTCCATCCAACTATACTCACCTAGTAGGTTTGTCACCGAGACATGACCGCGATCGATGAGAGAGAGTGTGTGGTGTTGGAGAGAAAAAGAGATGTATTTGGGAGAGGAGGAGAGTATATATGGAGCCTCCCCCGGCCCTCACCAATTATCTACCAAACAAAGTAGCTTTAACTACAAAAAATGGAGAAAAGTATGGGCAAAATGAGATGGGAGGGAGGAGGAACACGAGCTAGCAAGGTGGGGAGGAGAGGGGAAGAAGAAGACACAATGGGGATAGGTAGGAGGGGCTGCCACTTTTGTATTTCTGGACAGCAATTCGGTGGCGCATGGATCAACATGTGTATCCATGCGCCACAGAAATGGCTCCCCCAATTATTGGTGCCGGGGCCCACCCATATTTCTGTGGCGCATGGGGTCAGATGCGCCACAGAAATACAGATTTTTGTGACGCATCCTTTTCCATGCGCCACAGAAAAGGAGGGGTAGGATGAAATCCAGCCGTTGGTAGTGGGGCCCACAAATTTTCTGTGGCGCATGGGCGCTGGTGCGCCACAGAATAACCTAATTCAGTGGCGCATGGCTTAGAGCCACTTCTTTTAAGTTTCTGGGTTGCTTCTGGCTACCAAACCGAAGAAACTTAAAAGAAGTGTCCATACCATTTGTAGCTTCTCCCCACCGCACCGGAGTATCGCAGTGTAATCTGAGAAACTGCTTCCGAGCAGTTTCCCCAGTTTCTCCAGCAACGATCGAAACGGTACGCTGCACTGCCCCTCGTTTTCAGACGAAATTACAACAGAATGCCACCCCAAAGCAGTACTGCCTGCCTGCAACGAAAAAATAAGGAAAACTCCTCGCTCCCGCACCCCGACCCGCGCGACTCGCGACCCTGGCTAGGGTTCCGCGAGCGCCGCCGCCGCCCCTGCGCCCTCCTCGGCCGCTCCTGCGCCCTCCTCCGCTCCTCCACCGCCGCCTCCGCCCCTCCTCCGCTCCTCCGCCGCCGCCTCCGCTCCTCCGCCCGTGCGCCCTCCTGCACCCTCCTCCGCCCCTCCGCCGCCGCCGCCTCCCCGGTTTCCGCCCGCCACGGCCGACCTCGACCGACGACGCCCCAGCGACCTCTGCTCCGTCCTCGATGCCGACGACCTCCGTCCTCGTCGCCGACGGCCTCCGCCCCCGTCGCCTGGACCTGCTCCGGCCAGGCCCCGACGCCCACGGCCTTCGCCCCCGACGGCACCTCCGCCCCCGACGCCCTCCGATCTGCTCCCGGTGGTGTGAGTGTTACCATTTGTGCCACTGTCAAGTGGGACCCAGTTGTCAGCTTTTTTTTATTTTTCAGAAGGCAGAAACTGCTTATACAAAAGAAGTGTGTCATACAGTTTCTACCCACAACAGATTTTTCTCACCACAATCTAAAAACCTGCTTCTGCATAAGCAGAAACTTAAAAGAAGTGGCCCTTAAACATGCGCCACAGAAAGGGGAGGATTTCTGTGGTGCACCTCCCACGGTGCGCCACAGAATATTTTCTGTGGCGCACAGCCACTTTGGTGCGCCACAGAATAGCTTGCCACCTATAGCTAGTTTCCTAGTAGTGTAGTGTGCATACTTATAACTTAAGTAAATAGAAAACTTGAAACATCAATATTCACACCTTTACTCTTTTTGAAATGGGGTGAGGGGGGGTCCCCTTCCACAAATCCACATCATCAAATGTGACTAAAAAGTTGAGTATAAAATTTGTAGGTAATGTTAGTCCTAGTACCCTAATCTTAGTATCAACGTCACCAAAACCACTTAGGATAAGAATTGACCTTTCAGTGTACTCCCTCTCTCCCTTTTTTTCTTGCGACCGTACGCCGCCTAGTTTTCTATCGTTGCGCCCTTCTTCGGCGCTACTCTCCCTACTTCTTCTCAGGTGAACTCATTCCTCTTCCTTTGCATCAAAGTGGAGAAAGACCTCCTGCCATGGATGTTGGCAAGGATCTCGTCGTCCATGCCATCGAGCTCTTCAAATTACAGTAGGGACTACATGAATGGGTATGTGCTCACTGGATCCAACACCGACGAGTCTCCGGTGAGACACATTCATCTCAGATGATCCTGAATGGTGTGTTCGATGGTCCAAATCGAGGTTATATTTTATGTTGCATGTGTATTTCTCACATGATGGAAACAGAAAGAGCATGGTTGCCCCCATGTGTGGTTTTGGTAATTAATGACAATCCTTAAGGACTAATGTTTGCTTTGAGCTATACTTGTAGGTTTGGTCCATAGCAATGTTTGAACTCCATATGTTGGAGTCAAGGCTAAAAGAAGAAGAGTTAATGTTGATCAAGCCTAAGTGCAAGTTGATCAACACACAAGGCTAGGGATGTACCATGCGGGATCGTATGATCCCATGGTATGGTAAGAAATTGTCAATACAGCCTTGTGAACTAACCCATGATCTATGTGCTTGTATCTCTAGGTGTGGTTAGGCATTTCTCCATGAGCATGTGATGCATCTAAAATGCATACATGAACTTTGCACTATAATAGTCATATTCCAATCATATTTGCATCATATAATGGGTATATTACTGTTATTTAATGATTTTTGGTAATTTATGATGATATCCCCTTTTTATGGAATTAATCCTGCGCGAGCAGAAAACCCCTATGTCTTTCCTTATTTGTTTCAGGACCTTAACGACGTCATAATGAGCTATAAATTTACGGGGGTCATTATTTTGGAAGGAGAAGATTTAGGAGCGAAAGAAGTCAACGAACGGAGGCCGGAAGACCAAAAGGGGGGGTCCCACGCGGCCAGGTACTGTAGCCGCGTGGGCCTATCCCAATTGGCCCTCGTGGCCTCGTTTGCGTCGATCCTTCGCCCAAAAGCTTCCTCGTGGCCTAAAAACGCCTATATAAAGAGCCCCCCGACGTTCTCCAAAGGGAGAGCCGCCACACGAGAGAAACAAGAAACAGAGACCAGGAGGCTACAGATTGGAGGGGGAAAACTCCGGCGGAGCCCTGTCGAAGAGGTCTCCTTCTTCTCCATCGACATCTCCACCGTCTCCATGATGAAGAGGGAGTAGTCCACCTCTGGACTATGGGTTTGTGGCAGTAGCATATGTATCTCTCTCTCTCTTGAGCTTCACTAATTAGCACCGTATGAGCTGCTGAACATGATTACGGTCACCGTTGTATTACCATTGTGGTGGATCTTTCTATGAGTTAATATATGTTGAGATTGCAATGTTATATTTCAGTTATGAAAGTAGATGCATATTATGTACCCCTTTCTTGTATCCTTGTTATGATCAAGCATGTTTATGAGAGCGTGTGTGGGGGAACGTGTGCATTAGTTGGAGTAACGGGGGTGGTGAAGTGATAAGCTGACAACTTAATATCATGATCCATTGGGTGTTTACCTTACTTTGTTACCTCACTAGGGATAAACCAAAATACCATGTTGTAGGATAGGAGGAGTGACATGCCTCTACCTAAGACTAGATCCATCATGTGTTTATTTTCACTTCATGTCATTAATCTTAAAGCTATACTCTGATGTTATCTTAATTACTAAGGTGCATGATTTAGTTCACATCTTGGTGGAGTATAAGTGAGACTAATAATCAAAAGGTCTCTATGTTAGGACGTGATGCCCATATAATTAGTAACATGTCATTAACCTTGTTTGCAATCTCATATGTTAAATCTATGTCTACTCATTTGCCACACTATATTAAAGAGAGAGTGCATGTGTGAAATCATGAACCCCGGTCCATTTTTAATCATAAGAAACACTTTTCCAACCACTTTTAAGCATCTTTTACATTCAGCAATTTTAAAATCAGAAAATACAAAAACACTTTTACTTCTTGCATTCACATATAAAAACCCCAAAAATACCATCCATCGTCATTACTATCATCCTTGCATACTTATTTACCACCATTGCATATTTATTTACTGTTTTGCATTCATTATCATCTTAATATCATTCTCATACCTTGTGCTTTACAACCACTTGGTGAGGTTGAGGGCACAAAGCAATCTATTTTGTTTGCAGGAAATCTAGACAAGGACAAGAAGATAACACCCACACTACTGATTCCCCGAGAGTTCGATATTAAACCCTCGAGTCACCTTCTTGGGGAAAAACTACCACTTCTACATACTCTGCACTTGGAGGCTCAACCTATCCCTAATATATTATCTTCCTTTCAGGGTATCAAGAGTACTTGTTGGCGTTGTTGATGGAGAAGAACACTCTCATCAATCCCGTCATCGGCATGCAACGAAAGGGATATCCTATTGATACGTGTCAAACGTATCTATAATTTTTGATTGTTCCATGTTTGTTTTGTGATGTTGTCACATGTTTCTACTATCATATTATATCATTTTGAGGCATTTTATTGGACTAACCTATTGATAAGATGCCCAGTGCCAGTTCCCTGTTTTTGTGTTGTTTTTGTTGCAGAAAGTTACTACTGGAAATATTCTCGGAATTGGACGAAAATTTACGGAGATTTTTTATTGGACAAATGAAGACACTAGCCAAAAGGGCGACCCTGGGGGCAGCCCATAGGGCACAAACGGGACTGGCCCGCCGCCCAGGGGGCACCCGCGGCCGCCGACCGTCCCTGGCCCTCGGGACTCGCCTCCCCGAGGGGTTTTTTCTATAAATTAAGTCTCGGAGAAAAAACCCTAACCCCTGAAGGATTTTCCCAAATATGATACAGAGCTCTGCCGCCATCGCCGACAAGTTTCGGGGGTTCAGAAGGTCCTATTCCGGCACCCTGCCGGGACGGGGATCAACCGCCGAAGCCATCTCCATCAACACCGCTGCTTCCCGTGATGAGGAGGGAGTAATCCCTCACCGGGGCTGGGGCTTATACAAGTAGCTATGTGGTTATCTCTCTCTCCCATGATGTCATGTTCGTTGTGATCATGAGCTTTGTTAGTATAGTTGAATACATGATGTTTCCCTATGTGTAATGGATATGATTTAGCTCAAGTGGTGTCATCTAGTATAAGTTCGGGAGTCACCGTTGTGATCATGGTATCTCGGTGACAGTGTGGGTGCCGTGTGTGACTCTAAAGATAAAAGCTTAGAGGGATCAACATCATGAGTTTGTTCTTTATTATTGTTGGATTGAATAGATCATGAGGTTTCTTAATGCTTGTGTTATTGAAGAAAGAGACTATTCAAGAAATAGGTTGTGGTGTTTGTTAGTACTATCTTTGGATGCAGATAATGACAGCAGGAAGTGTCCATAGATGTGGAATACAAACTTTAAGGTGTGCTGTTCGTAGCTCTACGCAATTCTTGTCCTATTTGATCCACGAAAGAATGATCTACGAGTAACGTCTACCATACATGTATTTTTGTGGGAACTATCATGTGTTTAATTATGTTAATGATGTTGAGAGTAGTCACTACTAAAAGTATGAAGCCTGGGCCTTGTTTCCAAGCACTGATACACCGTTTTTAGTCACATTTGTCACTTGTTCGCTTGCTGCCATTTTTATTATAGAATTACAAAACCTTGTTTTACCATCCATATTACCCATATTTTAATATCTCTTCGCCGAACTAGTGCACCTATACAACTGACAATTGTATTAGGTGTGTTGGGGACACAAGATACTTCTTGTATCTTAATTGCAGGATTGCTTGAGAGAGGATACATTCACCTTACACCTCCCTAAGATCGATAAACCTTGGGTTACTCACTTAAGGGAAATTTGCTGCTGTACTACAAACCTCTGCGCTTGGAGGCCCAACAAGTCTACAAGAATAAAACCGTGTAGTAGACATCACCTATGTAGCCCATGGAGGATGGCGTCACGTGGTGATCGTCATCAAGATAAAGGCCAAGTGAAGATTTGTCGAAGAGTGCCTCTCCCATCTTGGTGTATGGGGGAGCACATTGCGAGTCTTCATCGAGCGGAGCGCAATCAAGAAAGGTGGTCCATCTTGAGAAGACAAAGATTGTTATCATCTAGCTCAACTGGATTATGCGCAAGGAAAAGGTATGATNAAGCTTCTTGTGCTATCTTGTGTTGTGTCAGAGCACTAGAAGCAACCTCTGCTCCTCTTCTTCTTCTTCCTGCAGATGCAAATCAACGGAGTAAAGAAGTAAGAAGCAGAGCAGAGGAGACACTGCACTGACAATGGCAGAGCACTAGAAGCAGCAGCAAAGCGCTAAGCCGAAGCTACAGAAAGTGATCGCATAAAGGAGAAGTTTCTTTCCTGTGGTAGATTCTAATGGCGGCAAGAGTGACACTGCTTCTGGTGCTACTGTCACTCGTCTTCTTCGCCGGCAATGTCGGCGCGGCCGGCGGCGGCGGGGATGAGGGGGCGGCGCTGCTGGCGCTCAAGGCGGGCATCGTGGACCCGCTGGGCCTGCTCGCCGACTGGAAGGCGGCCTCGCCGCATTGCCGCTGGACCGGCGTCCGGTGCAACCCCGCCGGCCTCGTGGACGGGCTCGACCTTGCCGGGAGAAACCTGAGCGGCAAGATCTCCGGCGACCTGCTCCGGCTGCCGGCGCTGGCGGTGCTCAACCTCTCCTCGAACGCCTTCGCCGCCACGCTGCCCAAGTCCATCTCGACGCTGTCGAGCCTACAGGTGTTCGACGTGAGCCAGAACGCATTCGAGGGCGCCTTCCCCGCCGGCCTCGGGTCCTGCGCTGACCTCGTCGCCGTCAACGGTTCCGGCAACAACTTCGTCGGCCCCCTCCCGGTCGACCTCGCGAACGCCACGTCGCTCGAGAGCATCGACATGAGGGGCGCATTCTTCAGCGGCAGCATCCCGGCGGCGTACGGTAGGCTCACCAAGCTCAGGTTCTTGGGCCTCTCCGGCAACAACATCGGCGGCAAGATCCCGCCGGAGCTCGGAGAGATGGAGTCCCTCGAGAGCCTCATCATCGGGTACAATGAGCTCGAGGGACCCATCCCGGCGGAGCTCGGCAACCTCGCCAGCCTCCAGTACCTCGACCTCGCCATCGGCAACCTCGACGGCACGATCCCGCCGGAGATAGGGAGGCTTCCGGCGCTCTCCGAGCTTTACCTTTACAAGAACAGGCTCGTGGGCAAAATCCCGCCGGAGCTCGGCAACGCCTCGTCGCTGGTCTTCCTCGACCTGTCGGACAACCGGCTCACTGGCCCAATCCCCGCCGAGGTGGCGCTGCTGAGCAACCTCCAGCTGCTCAACCTCATGTGCAACCACCTGGACGGCGCGGTGCCAGCGGCTATCGCCGACATGCCGGAGCTCCAGGTGCTCGAGCTCTGGAACAACTCGTTATCGGGTCCGCTCCCGGGGGCGCTAGGCCGGAACTCGCCGTTGCAGTGGGTGGACGTGTCCTCGAACGCCTTCACCGGCGGCGTGCCCGCCGGGATCTGCGACGGCAAGGTGTTGACTAAGCTGATCATGTTCAGGAACGGGTTCACGGGCGAGATCCCCGCCGGCGTCGCGTCGTGCGCGTCGCTTGAACGCGTGCGCGCGCAGGGCAACCGGCTCAATGGCACTATCCCTGCCGGCTTCGGGAAGCTGCCGGTGTTGGAGCGCCTCGAGCTCGCCGGCAACGACCTGTCCGGCGAGATCCCCGGCGACCTCGCGTCGTCGACATCGCTGTCGTTCATCGACGTGTCGCGCAACCGTCTCCAGGGCTCGCTGCCGTCGAGTATATTCAGCATTTCGGGACTGCAGAGCTTCTTGGCGGGGGGCAACATGATCACCGGCGAGCTCCCTGACGAGTTCCAGGACTGCCGGGCACTGGGCGCGCTGGACCTGTCGGGCAACCGGCTCGTCGGCGAGATCCCCTCTAGCCTCGCGTCGTGCCAGAGGCTGGTCAACGTGAACCTCCAGCACAACGGGCTCACCGGCGAGATACCGCCGGCGCTGGCCAAGATGCGGGCGCTTGCCATTCTCGATCTGTCGAACAACTTCTTGACCGGGGGCATACCGGAGAACTTCGGGAACACACCGGCGCTGGAGACGCTCAACCTGGCTAACAACAACCTCACAGGGCCCGTGCCGGGGAACGGCGTCCTGCGCACGATCAACCCCAGTGAGCTGGCCGGCAACCCCGGGCTGTGCGGCGGCGTGCTCCCCCCCTGTTCCGGGAGCCGCGCCGCTGGGCTGTCACACGCGCGCGGCAGCGGCAGCGCGCGCCTCAGGCACGCCGCGTTGGGGTGGCTCGTGGGGACGGTCGCCGTGATCGCCGCGTTCACGGCCCTGTTCGGCGGGTGGTATGCGTACCGGCGGTGGTACGTCGCCGGAGGCGCGGGAGAGTACGACACCGGGGCGTGGCCGTGGCGGCTGACGGCGTTCCAGCGGCTCGGGTTCACGTGCGCCGACGTGCTGTCGTGCGTCAAGGAGGCGAACGTGGTAGGCATGGGCGCCACCGGCGTCGTGTACAAGGCCGAGCTCCCTCGCGCGCGCGCCGTGATCGCCGTCAAGAAGCTCTGGCGCCCCGCCGCATCCGACGCCAACGTGGACCTCACCGCCGACGTCCTAAAGGAGGTGGGCCTCCTCGGCCGGCTCCGGCACCGAAACATCGTGCGGCTGCTCGGGTACATGCACAACGACGCGGATGCCATGATGTTGTACGAGTTCATGCCCAATGGCAGCCTGTGGGAGGCGCTGCACGGTGGGCCGCCGGAGGCGAGGACGATGCTGGTGGACTGGGTGTCCCGGTACGACGTGGCCGCGGGGGTCGCCCAGGGCCTGGCCTACCTCCACCACGACTGCCACCCGCCGGTGCTCCACCGGGACATCAAGTCCAACAACATCCTCCTGGACGCAGATATGCAGGCGCGCGTGGCCGACTTCGGGCTCGCTCGCGCGCTGGCCCGCTCCGGCGAGTCGGTCTCCGTCGTGGCGGGATCCTACGGCTACATCGCGCCGGAGTACGGGTACACGCTGAAGGTGGACCAGAAGAGCGACATCTACAGCTACGGTGTGGTGCTGATGGAGCTCATCACGGGGAGGAGGGCGGTGGAGGCGGCGTTCGGGGAAGGGCAGGACATCGTCGGCTGGGTGAGGGAGAAGATCCGGAGCAACACGGTGGAGGAGCACCTGGACCCGCTCGTCGGCGGTGGCTGCGCGCACGTCAGGGAGGAGATGCTGCTGGTGCTCCGCATCGCCGTGCTCTGCACCGCCAAGCTGCCGAGAGACCGGCCGTCCATGCGCGACGTGCTCACCATGCTCGGTGAGGCCAAGCCACGGAGAAAGAGCGGGAGCTCTGCTGCTGCCGTCGCCGTGGCCGCACCTGTCGTCGACAAGGACAAGCCGGTGTTCAGCACGACGACGGACTCCGTCTGATTAACGCGCACGCAGGAATGTTGGTTGATTGATTTGTTCTTGTATGTAGAATTTTCCTTGTATAATTATTACTAAATGATTTTGAGGTTGCAACGACTGATTAGGCACATAGATAATTTAGATCAATGTAAGAAGGCAAATAAGATCAGGAATGGATGGAGATATATATGAACAAGCAATTAAATGTCCAAATTTGCACATCTTGTTGTATGAGATTGGAATGTCGGTGTTTTACTTCTATAAAAGCATTTTTCCTCTTTGAAACTTGACAGGTCAACAACACATTGAAGCTGCGGTGTGCAATATGTACATCGGATTTTTTTGTAGACCATAAAAGTAAGCTGATAAACTTTTTTCGCAAAATCCTTATTGATAATTATGGTGAACGTAATATCTAGAGTTCTTTTAAAATGTTATAGTTCTTCAGTTTTCTTGACGCACAAAGTTTAATATTCATGTTTTGTCACATGGAGAAACCAAAAAGAACTTTGCGCACGGATCTCAACACTAAAATGGATGAACAGCATAGAGGGTGTACATACCATGGTGCTAAAAATAACATTTTTTTTCTTGGCACATGTCCTCCATATTAGCTATGTTTTCTAGTAGTTTTGTATCAACATAATTTTTTTAATGTCTATAATTAATTAAATATTCAAATAAATACTTTAAGCACTACCATTTAAATTGAAATTCAATTTTTTTAACATAAAAATAATCGTAGAATGATGTCTATGACATCACCATGTAAAGTGATTCAGCTCCCAAAAATGCTTGACAGGATTTTCTCAAAGCTTCTCAAGTCATCTGTTTGACGGTTTTTAATCTATTGACGCATCGCTAGGAACTAATATATCAGTAGTATATCATGTATGTTAGTTCTTTTCGGCTTTCTGGACGGCTTCCCCGAGAAGCTTCCCTCCCCCTAGTTTCCTGAAGAAGTCGGCCCTATAATTAAGATAGGCTTTCAAACTAGTTTAGGCTAACCTATTTCAGAAGCCTATCTAAAATTTAGTGGTGGCTTCTCTAAGAAGCTGGGGGGGGGGGGGGGGCAGCTTCCCGGAAAAGCCGCCAAAAGAACTGGGATGTAGTCCTCCTCCCTCAGCACATCTCCACCTTCCTGGTCATAATTAAAGTGTTCATATGATGCTCCGTGTCCACAAGCATAGCAGCTACAATGATGTAGACATTATCGTCGGAATACTCCTTGAACCATTGCTCAAGAAGATAATCATCGACCAAAAAGCACCATCTTCAAAATGGATTACATTGAAAAACCTATAACTTGTCATCTCACATGTCAAATTATATTGAAAATTTGTCACTTAAATAAAATAAAATAAATAAATTAACTTTCAACAAGTCGGTCGAACAGATGGTGTGCATCGAGCTACCAGCGACACATGAGCGTAGGGAAGGCCATGTCGATGTTGCTCGGCACGAAGGTAGCCAGGTGATATGGGGAGGATCCTTTCCCTCCTCCTCGGATGGTGGTGTCGACTGAAGGGAGGGAGTGGGCTCAACGTCGTTGGAGCTCGACAGGTGCGTGACAAGCTCGATGAAGGGAGGAGAGGACAACAGTGTCGAGAGCTCACCGAAGAGAGGGAACATTGGTTGCATGGTGGCGGGTGGTGCTTAGTGGCGAGTAGTGTTGTCGGTGTCTTGGGAGGGACCCAATAACGTCGTGGGTGAGTGAGGCTGCGAGGAGGCCATCAAACTCATGGGAGTCCAGAGGGGCGACAGTGTGGAAGAGGTGATGAGTGGGAGAACAACCCCGAAGGGACGCGAGAAAAATCCTTTCTTCATCTTCCAATGATGGATATTAGATGTGGGGAAGAGAAGCCCCCTACCTAGGTATTCTAGGGGAATTGGGGGTCCTTTGCACTTTGCGGGCCTGGATAGGGATTTTGATGGACCTTTTTTTTCCACCCTTGTGACCTAAAAGCTTATTTTGGGGGGCTTGTTTAGGATTCATGTTGTACATGCTCTTAGACACTAGTATTATTTAGATTTACAAAAAGCATGCCTCATTGGAAGGCGTGAATACAAAAACACATGATTGTGATGTCATGGCATGTTAAATAATGGAATGGTCAAGAGATATGTATGGATGTTTGTATAAAAAAGATAAGTACTTTGAGAACACGGGCATGTTACTTAGTTAC
Source organism: Puccinellia tenuiflora (assembly GCA_012064385.1). Classification (NCBI taxonomy): domain Eukaryota; kingdom Viridiplantae; phylum Streptophyta; class Magnoliopsida; order Poales; family Poaceae; genus Puccinellia; species Puccinellia tenuiflora. The sequence continues at coordinate 1,371,266 of QRDG01000324.1, read as the reverse complement.
AATATAACTTAATTGGGAATAGAACAAAAAAAATGAATAGTTGCCTCCTAAGACATAAAGGTGCAATGGTGTAGGATTTTGACATCTTAGTTTAATTAATTAATTTTACATTATAAGCAAGAAAACAAACATGTTGGTGTTAGATAAATTAGGTAGATTATGTAATAAGGTCAATAGCCTTAGGTAATTACGAAAGTAGCACAAGCGAATGAAGGGTTTCTCTCCCAGATGTTATGAATGCATTGATAAATTTGCCGGTGGAGGTAATGTAGCCACAATGGTGAGTGGTGATAATTGTCACTACTTCCACACAAGTAATGGTCTCCGGCAGGGTGATCATGTATCTTATGATATTTAACATTGTGGTGTCATCCTAGCTAATCGAGTGCGCCAAGACAGACAGTTAACGGTGGTACCGCATCTTATTGATAATGTTTTGTTCATCTTTTGGTATGTCGATTATACGATTCTCTTTACCAAGCATAACATTGAGAAAACTAGAAACACCAAGTTAGTTCTTTTTGCATTCAAGAAATTTCTAGACCACGAAAATACTTTCGACAATAACAATGAGTTAGTTTCGTTTGAGAAATATAAAAGCGGATTTGGCCATTTTGCTCGTTGAATTAATGTGTGTATGCCATTGCTAGGCAGCTCCTAGTTTAAGCCGCTCCTATTTTAGGACCGCCTGTCACGAACTCACGACCAAATTTCAGCCGTTAATCACTCATGTCCACACACTTGTCGCCTCCAATTAGCACCAACACTCGGTATAAAACCAGAGCGGGACACCCATAGCTTTCCCACACCACAAACCTCCATTCCCATCTTCATCTCAGCTTCCAACACCTTCACCACCTCGATCGCCATGGCGGACATCAAGCAATCCTTCGAGGCCGGCCAGTCCGAGGCCAAGCTAGACGTGAGTGCTCATCGATCACCGTTCATATGTTGTAGAGATCCTGTGTTTCGTTACGAATGACGTCATTCATCCTGGTGTGCGTGCAGGACCAGGTGGGCCACGCCGCCGAGGCCGTCCAGGACACCGCCGCCTCCGCCGTCGACGGCGCACAGATGCAGGCCCACCGCGCCGCCGAGACCGTCCAGGAGGTACGTCTGTACTGTCCGTATGTCCAGCATTTTCATATCGTGTCACCGACCTGGCCGCTGATTCGACTGTGTCCACATTGCAGGCCAGCGAGAAGGCGACCGAGGCGGCGGCAGACGCTGCCACCGCCGCAGCAGACGCTGCCGGTGCCGCCGCGGACGCGGCGGCCGGCGCCGCCCAGTGATTCGGAAACGAAAGGAGCCAGGATGCTGCTGCGCCGGCTGGCCATATACGGCAGCAGTGAATTGATTTAATTCCTACTACTAGCATGCAACGCATGCCTAACTTCTAAGAAATGTCGTTGTTTTTTTCATCCCGTTGTGTCTACCATTGGATGCATGATCCGTAATGGTAATATCATCTTTGTCTCTTGAAAATATGAAAGTGCAATGGCTTTCGTTTGTTTGATACTTTTTTTAATATGATGGCTGTTCCATCGCAACGTCAGAAGAATCGTGGAAGTACATTGCTCGAATACTTTCACAGTTCAGGCAAATTAGGGGATATTTGCAGAATTTGGAGTGAGCGGGGATCGAACATTGCGTAAGCCATAACTTTCCAGGGTTCTCCCAACACTGCGATAGGAACCGGGCTGGACTCTGAGACACGATGCAATGCGATCGGGTCCGAAGGCAACTCTCAGGGTTGGGTCGGTGCCTAGCTGCCTATATATATGGACTCTTTCCCTGTCAAAGCCTGAGCCGCCGCCGTAGATCGAGAATTCGAGATGAGGCTCAGCCGCCATATGGAGGACGGGAACGCGGAACGCCGAGCTCGAGCTCGAGCCTGCCGCCGTCGTGCCGGCGAACGGGGGAAGCAGGAGGATGGCGCGGCTGAACCAGCAGGAGATCGACGGGCTGATCGAGAGGATGAAAGGGCGGCCGCGGCCCGTCCTGCCGGTCGTCCTCCCCGACGGCTTCCTCGCCAGGGACCCCAAGAAGCGCGAGGAGTTCCTGGCGCTGAGGACCTTCATGGTCGGAGAGATGCAGCTGCTGTGGGACTACAACAAGAGGCTGCTCGACCAGTACCACGCCCATGGGTATGTGGAGGTCCTCGTCGACGATGAGAACATGTGGGAGCTGTACTGAGTTCGTTAAGTTATGCTAGTGCTAATTATGCTGTTTTAGATCGTTAATAATGTACTCTGTCTATATATGCACAAAATTTATGTCTAATCGGAGCTTGCAGTGACATGGGGCAGAATTAATTCAAATAAGTAGCTAATGGAAAGGAAAATCGGCCGTTCCCCACACCATCCCACCGCCGCAACATTTTTATTTTAGGAAGATGTTTAAATCGTGGAATTGGTGCAAAAGAAAACTTCACAATGCAACTTTATTTCGCTACAAAAAATTCTGTGAAACTCTTTTGCAACATCAGAAAACACTCCGTGTTGTCTTAACAAAATTCATGTAAATATGTTACAATTTTAACCGTGCGTATGTAACATCTAAAATATATAAATAAAAACCCTTGGATATACCATGGTGGATTTGATCTCGTCAGCCACGAATTTGTCAGACAATGGAGCCGTCGTCTCAGCTGCAGCCGGCAAAACAGAGGGCATACATGATGTGTTCATGGCTGAACTCAAAGGTGGTGTTGGTCGGTCGTAGAGCATGGGGGGATACGTGTGATTTTCGAAACTGACGCTCAGCTGCTAACGTTTGGCATGAACAACTCGGCTGTCGATTTCTCAACTTCCTTCAGATTGTTGAGGATCTGAAGAATCAGTGCCGCACCTGGTTCAAGTGCTATGTTGTCTCCAGTAAAAGATGCTCTCTTGTGAGAAGTGAACGGTGCAGCCCATGCACTAGCTAAATTAGGTCACTAGACTAGCTATATTAGGTGCTCAATGTACACCGGGGATGATGAATGTGTGGGGAAACGATATCCCAGCGAACATCGCTATGCATTAAAGGGCGATATGCCCAACTATGGCTTCCCAACTTTTGTTTCTGGATAATTTAGAACGAGCAGAGGAAATTGTGTAACCAATAAAAACATGACCCCCTACCCTACTGTACAAATATGCATGTCATTAGCCCAAAATAAGATAATGCTATATTTCAAAGTTGGTGTGTTAAATTAGGCTACTACTACGTATTTAATAAGCTTGCATGTAAGAAAATAAGAACATCCGAAAAGTAGCTTGATTTTAACCTGCCATAAAAGATTACTTAGGTACCAATGACCAATTCACAAAAATACTGAAATGAGCAAGCAACAGGTACAAGAGGCACAACTGAACAGCACAAATGAGGAAGCACCTCGTCAGACAAATCTGGTCTTACTCGGAATTTAGAGGACAAATTTCAAGCCCATGCAACAAAACATAGCAGATCCATACTCAGTGCTACAGAAACAATAGTTTAGACTGTACAATCCAAGCAAAAGTTTTTCAATTACTAGCTTCATGGGATTCCTGGTGGCAAAATCACGACCTAGTTGGCTGCAGCTCTCTTTTTGGGAGCAGCCTCAGTACCTGAATTGAGATGCAACAGAAAGAAATCAATCAGAACTGTGCTACATATAAGAGGATGGTCCGATTGCTGGAAGTTTAGAAGGAAGATCAGGGTACCTTCTCTGAAGTTGCTCTTGAACCTGCGAGGCACGTGGCGCATGTACCTCATCCTTCCGGTTCCGGTGGTCTTGCGCCTGATGGCCTTCACACTCCAGTTGTCTGAAAAATCACTCACAATATTAACACTGGGCCAATCCAAAATATAGACTGATAGAACATGGCAAAAGCTCTGTTCAAACAGACCAAGTGACGCCAGACAGATTTCACAATCTATAATAAACCACATAATGAGGACACACTATGAAATCAGCATTTTAAAAAAAAAATCAAGTGCATGGGTATCTTTAATCGACGGTAAGATAGAAGAGTGAATAACTCAATAGACTCACCAAAACAAGTGATCATAAGAAAGCAATGAAGCTACGTGCAAAGTGAAGATTGTATTCCAGATATGAGGGCAAACAAGGATTTAAAACATAGAGGAATCATCAGACTTAAAAACTACGAATCACGGGAGTTTAACTCCTGTCATATTGTTGCAGTTTATACATCATCACTTGATCCACGAATGGAAGCAGGCAACACAAAACATGTATCGGGACTATATATGGTATGGGTGACTTGAATAATTGTTAAACATTGGAGTAAAACTTCATCACATTGCTCAGTTTATAACCGACAATTCACCTTCTGAGTACAGAGGTCAACAAAACAAATTGGTAAGGAACATGTAGATAGAATCATACACGACTACGAAATACTTCTCACGAAAAGTTTACCACAAAAGTTATTTGGTAGGAGATATCAGGAGTTTCATAAAAACATGGTTCACATAAAAGTCGCAAGCAAAAAAGAGTGTTGAGGTAACATCAGAGACTTAAATACTAAGAATCAGAGGGGCATAGCCCAATCATATTGTTGCAGTTTATTCCTCATCACTTGACCCTCAAAGATACAATCATGGATCAAAAACTTGGATGTATTGCAACTACACCTGGGAATAGAAACACTTAACAAGATTTACAAGCATAAATTTAAAGCTCAGCAACTGTTCTGGCGAACTCAAAACGGGGCAGTTATTGCAAGAAAAGCAACTCCGCAGTCACTAAAGTACACTTGGTCGTGGATTCGTAGCTAAGGTCTTAAGGACTACACAAACCATTCGAACAATGTGTAAACAGTCCTCACACTAGGTACGAAGGAATACAAATGTCCGTTTATAAACAGAAACAATACGTGTAAAAAAAGCAAACATGTAGCAACTGAGGACCGAAACAAAACAAAACCGAATTGCTCAGAATACGAAATATCTTCTCATTAATGCCAATGGGCATCTCTGAAGTCTGACATGCGTTGTAGATTTCATAATTCATCATAGCAGTTTGTAATTGTGTAGAAGGACGGACATTTAGAACAAAAAAAAAATAGGGAACTGGAGCACGGCAGATCAGCTGGTACCATATTACTTCGAACTACTACCTACTAATGTTGCGAATCCAATCATTTCGCGCTAGAAGTGCCACTCGTAACCACGACGACAAGAGAGCGCATCCTAATAACAAACGGCGCAGCTAAAAACTCCACGGGTCGGGCGCGAAGTGTGGGCAAAACCTAGAGATCTTAGAGCAGGGCAGAACTACGGAGGGGGTGGCGCGGGGAGAGGGAGGATCTTACACTTGCGGATGCGGGCGGCGGGGTAGCCGCAGGAGGAGCAGGTGCTCTTCTGGAGGTGGAAGCTGCGGCGGCCGCAGCGGATGCAGAGCGTGTGCGTCTTGTTCCGGCGCTTGCCGAAGCTGCCAGTACCCTTCGTCTGCGAAACACAAAAAAAAAAGGGCGGAACCGGCGGGTCAACGATAGGCCACGACGGAGCAAGCACCGCCGGCGGCGGCGGCGGCAAGGTCTAGGGTTTGAAGGGAGTAGTGGCAAAGGCCACGTACCATCGCTTAGGGTTTGGAGAGGCAAAGAATGGATGCAGTGGCGGCGGCGGATTGGGGAGTGGCGTGAAACCCTACCAATTTTTTTATAGGGAGCGGTTGCGCGGTGGTGGGCTAATGGCCGTTTGATCGTGGTGATAGTGCGGACTTGTACGGAGATCGGCGATATGGAGGGCCGAGCTGCATGCAGCTCGGTTTCCTAAAAAATTTGAATCCGCAAATTTTTTTTTCGAAAATTCTGAAACAAATCATAGTTGTAGATAATTACATTGATCTACCCACTGTGAAAATTCCAATCAAAAAATTCCTTATCTTCGGTTCTGAGCAAAAAAAGGATAAAAAATCCGCCACATCTGATTCGGTGAACCTGCGCCTTCTAAAAATTTTGAAATCTGCCAGATTTCTCTTTTTTGCCTAGAATACATCTTTCGAATTTGCAGATGAAAATTTAACGTGTAGATCATTAGTATTATCTACGACATAATTTTTTCATAATTTTTTGACAGTTAAATTTGCGGATTCAATTTTTTCGGATACCCGGTCCATGGAGCTCGGGCTCCAAATGACTTTCAGGGTTGTACTCAAACCTTCTCGGTTATACCTCCCTAAAAGCAAAACCAATTAAAGCAAAAAACCGAAGTCAGAATAACTATAACTCGAAATACAAAAAATCTCAAACATGAGCACATTGCATATGATAAAAAATCCCGAATGTAAAATCAAAAGTACAAACATATGGAAAGTGAAGTACGAAAACGCGGAAATCCGAAGTACAAGGACTGTACATTGTAAGGGGGTGTTTGTTTGGGCTTTTAGGGGCTTTCCACGAAAAAAAGCAGGTCCAGCGAAACAAACACCTCGGCTGCGCGGTGGGCTTTGCCCGAAGCAGCTCGCTTTCCTTCATACTCGGAAAAGCACGTCCGGGAGGTGCTTCACGAGCTTCCCGATCGATCGTGAAACCTGTCTGCCTTTACCATTTATTCATCAATATACAAAACAACTGGGGGAAATTCCAGGTACAGACGCAATCTAGAGGTAATTGCATCACTCATACAAAAACTTGTCCAGCATGTGCATTTTCATACGAAAACTTGCAATGTGTGGTGCGGGGTACAAAAAGTTGTCTTACATGTGCAAATTCATACAGACACGTGTCTTTGTCCAGCGTGGAAAATGCCAAGAGCCCAGCGTGGCATATTTGCATAAGAAACCTCTCGCATTTTTCTTAGGTCCTCCCACATCGTTGCAAAAAAAAATTTGAGTATGCGCAAAATCTCCAACTGCTACCTCCCACCTCATCTGTTCGACCTCCCACCGGCGACCTCCGATTCGCTCCCCTCCCACCCTACCGCCGCCCCTAATCCCCCCTGACGGCGACCTCCGTTCCACCCCTTCGTCCCTGCCGGCGACCGCCGCTCCACCCCTCCTTGTAGGCGACTAGTTGCTCCACCCACGGATTGGTCGGAGATCGCGCCATGTGGGGAGGCGGTGGCGGATCCAACCATACCGAAACAGGGCAAGATCAAAATCCAGATTTCTTGAAGATTCATTGCGCTGAAACGAATCCTACATACTAACACTACGTACATCACCTCGTTTTCCAGCTGATCAAAGACGGACAAACCCTAATTACACTGCGCACATGCCATGAACAAAGCAGAGATCATCGAGGAGCATATTGCGAGGGGAGAAGATACTAACGGTACAGCGGAGGGTCGTCATCCCAGTTCCGGTGGCACGGATCAGATGCCATCATCGCCTATGACAAGCTCCACGTTGGGTCTGGGACATTTTCCATGCTGGACGGGGCAAGTGTCGGCACGTCGTCGTTTTTGTATGAATTTGCACGTACGATGAAAGGTTTTGTATCACCGCACCACACGTTACAAGTTTTTATGAATCTACACACTGTGGACAATTTTTTGTATGAGTGGTGCAATTACCTCGTAAATCTAAGTACAAAATTTACAAAACCTGAAGTACAAATAAACTGAAATCTAAATTGCAACTACACTCAAAACCCAAAGTACAAGCGTACTAGCTCTGAAAGTATAAAAGAAAAGGTTTTTCAAAACTTATCAACATGAGATTTAGTTTTGAAGATCTCGATGCGAGAAACTCAAAAATGAAAACATATCGTAAATTGAACAAACGATTCTCAAGATATTTCATTTTGAATATTCGATTTATAAAATAAAGGGAAAAGCCATAGTTCCAACCCTCTCTTTCTCTGCTAATCCAACATTTTCTCTCTGTGCAACACTTGGTGAACATGTAGGCACTTAGAGGCGGACCGCGTGAAGGAGGATGCAACACTTTGTCAAGTTAAGGGGCGAGCAGAGCGGACCTTCGTAAAGGTCTCTCTTTTTCTACTGATTTCGTTATTAATATCGAAATTTGTTAATTTAATGGACTGAAACAACAAACAATAAAGCAAAGTTCTCTCTATTTCTACTGGTTTCATTATTAATCTCAAAATTTGTAAATTGAATGGATTGAAACAACAAACAATAAAAATGCTTATTTGTTTTTCCATCTTGGCGGCTGTTTTGTAACCGGATTTTCTAACATACTCCTGTAAATAACCCTTTTCTGAATCAAGATCAAACGATATGCAGCCTGTTGCATGTACTTGAGAAAAAAAAATGTACGTCACTGCCTTTATGAAAGCCAGCCGAATTATAAGCTTTGTCTACACAAGACGCACGCCACACCACACACGCACTCTACTGTCACCAAGTTTGGCTCGAATAATAAATAAATAAATTTCAAAACTCAGATTGGCAAAGCACAAATAGAAACAAAAGTAATTTCACAAGTAAAGAAAGAGCAGCACAAATAGATCACCTTGGCTACAGAACAAACAGGCAGCACAAAAGGTCAACGCTCATGGATTAGAAATATCCGATAAATAATTCTCCTTATTTGCCAAATACCTGATAAGTTTATTTGAATCCACACGCTTATAGAAACATCAGCCACAGCGATGGGCACACATACAACAAGACCACAGTGACTTTTGATGTCTCGACTTTTGATGTCTCACATGACAGTCTTTATGCGGCAGAGGCACCAACCATCCTCAAATGGAAGGTACACATGGTAAACTTCGGGTCAATTCTACATGACCTTATTACAGACTAAACAGAGACAAGGTCAACTGTCAAGTTTCAGGATGGCGTCAATCAGCACCATCTCCTAGCCTCGGCAGGCTGGCGTGAACTCCACCATTTGGATCGTCCGCAGTGCGGTCGTCATGATGACCATCTTTGGGATCTTCATCTTGCAGCATTCCCACGCCTTGTTCCAACATCTCCTTTGCATCACCCTCCTGGGTACCTGCCCAACATGTTGTACATAGATATTGAGGAGCTTGCGAACAAAACAAACCACTGGTAATACTATTTGGCAAGACTAGGTAAAATTCTTATGAAACCACATGCAGTTTGAGGAATCAACATAAGGACTTCCAGGCACTGACTTTCATATTGGATGAAAGAAACTAATAAGACAACAAGGTTCGACATTGTCTTTTCAAAAAACAAAAGTCAGAAAGAGACAACTAATATCATCCTTGTTTAGAACAGAATAATAGGTGATATCCATTTCATTGTATGTCACTGGGTTCACCATTGCAATTGATACGTCAGGCAATTGAGCATTCCCTAGAGTTTGGTTCAAAGGCTAAGTACTTACTGCTGTCTTAATAAGGACACAAAGGTGGAGCACAGAATATCAAGTTGGGCACCCATGTTTTACCACTCCTAGATATCAGGGCTATTTTCCCAATCATCAACATGAACAAAATCAAATTTCATTGTGGGGAAAATTAGGTTTTTTTTTTTTTTCTGAACAAAACCGATAGGAAACAAGACCCGATGCCCATGCTTCAGCTAACATTCAACCAAAACAAACTAGAAACAGTAACATTCAACCAAAATTACTTTAAAAAAACATTCAACCAAAACAAACTAGAAACAGTAACTTCCTAATAAGACCAAACAACTCATAACATCCACAATGCCTCACACGCTTTCCAACAATTGAGCTCTTGCACAAGCATGGAAGTAATAACTACCATACCGTGTAAACAAATATTACAGATCACAATATGAACTACTAGTATCTTACAAACTAACTAGGTGGTAGCTAAGAAAGGAAGGAGATAACTAGGATGCAATAGAAAATTTACCACTTGCTATTGTTGGTGACAACAACAATGATGGTGGAAAGTTGCTATATGCAAGCGGTCCAAGAATCCTAGTCTTTGAAGCACACACCATCTCAAGCTGGAATGTATTGACTTCTAGTGAGAAACAACAAGCATCAAGGGATGGGCTTCCGTCATGATATAGAAACAAGTGCCTCCCTTTTGACCCCGCAAAAGAGTACACAAAACCCAGTGAGATCGTCTTCTCCAACTGCCACTGGCTGGAACTATCACTATTATTTCTCCTAATGGTGTAAAAATTAAGGTCAGTTGCACAATCACCAGGCATAAACATCCTAGGCCTACCTTCCCCTGCCTCCACAATGGCTATATCCATGCTAGAAAGACCTCTAGCTTCAGGTGGCGGGTCAGCAATGTTGAACTCCATCTCCCCGATGTCAAGGACCAACATTTTCTCACACAATTCTGTCATCCAGTAGAAGCAACCATACATGTATTGGCGACTAGAGAAGAAATTAAACCATCTTGCTGGTAACAGCAAGTCATCAACTAGAGCGCTCCAACTCAGTGATGGAATGACTTGCTATTGTGCAGTGCTAGAAGAGAAGACAAAGGCGACTACCATAGTTTCACACAACACCATACTTATCACTCTGAATGAAGTCTCTTCCGCAACCGCTGCCTCCTCGACATTGTTGTCATGGGAGGGCAAAAGGAAGGCCTCACACCAGGATACCTTATCTGCCCAGAGTGGATCCTCCACCGAAGCGGCTAGTTCTTCTGGGATTGGGGGAAGAAGGAGATACCGCTGGTGCACGGGGTCGCACACCACCAACTCCCTGAAGACGATTCTATGATTCTTGGGGATGCGGTCGAGTAGGATGCGACCATCCTGGATATCCTGGAGGTCCCAGTCACAGGCGGGTCTTGGCAGGAAGGAGAAGGTGAAGTCAGCAGCGACCGTGACGATTTTAGCTGCAGGCGCGCTGGTATGAGGCGAGATGGCAGGGTGGAAAACTTTGTGATCGTCAAAGAAGCCTAGGAGGGGTGGAGCGTGAAGCTTGCGGAAGCACCGGAGAAACGAGCGGTCAGTGATTATGCGGAGGAAGAAGATGCAGCTGACGGCGGTGCGGACAATGTCAGCTGGGGTTGGCAGGAGGAGGAATATGTCCACCAGAAGCTCCTCAGGGATCGGCGGAAAGGAAATTTTCCGGTATCGGTGCTTGAGGGTGGGGATGGCCAGTTCAAGGAAAAGTTCCCTGCAGATCTCGCTGTGGTGCACCGCGCGGCCGCCGCCGCCCATTCTACCACCGCTTAGTTTGGAAACCCTATGTTGGTGGTTCTAAATGAGGAGTGTGAGAAAACCTATTGTTGCAATTTGGAGACTTTGCAGGCCTTCTTACGGATGTGCAAACATATGTGCCCAAAACTCCCACAAAGCCCAGTCCTTCCTTGCCCATAAAGGACAGAACCCGTCCATAGAGGCTCCCACACAAGGTGGGCCTGGGGAGGGATTGTAGGAACCTAGTCCCCTTCCTAGCCCATGCGATGACAAAATCTCTCAGGCGACACGGCCAAAGATCTTGCACGAGATTAACTTACTAGGACTTTTTAGCTTGCTACTTGCCACTACATCGCAGCCATTTCATAAAAGGCCAGTTTTACAGATGTGAAATTTCATAAAAGTGGCACATGGAGATTAGGTCAAATATAGTACATTGACTAAATGAGATTATGATTACCAGGTCTTCTAGTACATGGACCTCATTTTCATTTTTAGTAAATCCAGGCGTGGTGATTACCATCTAAACACATGCCTAATATAAGTGCAGACTCTCCCTGAATATGACACTAACTAGATTCGGAAGCGCGGCCCGCCGCGCGGCGCTTGTTTTTTCTTTGAATTTCTTGCCCGTGGTTACAACCATTTATACAGATCATTTAAAGGACAATTCTATTCATATGAAATTGATCACAAGTATATAGATATATTTGAAAACGTATTTTCCAAATCATATGAAATCGGTAATCAAAACCTCATACAATAAAAGTCTTAAGCAACAATAATATCAAAGCAATGGTGAACACATGCTTAAAGTGACATGGTAATTAGTAGTACCATGGCTTGTTCTTTACACAAATGAAACATCATAGTAATTTAATTGATTGAAATAGAGGGAGATCATACACATGCATGGAAATGCAAGACACACACAGCTTCTTCCTCTTTTTTCTCAAATCTGAACAATGTTTTTTTAGTTTTAATTGTAGTCTTGCATGTTGATCTTGGAAGCTGAAGCTCATCTAGCATGGCGTGAAGCATAACCTTCGCAGGAATCTCGATGAGAGCCATTGTGTGAACCTAAGAATGCTCTTATATATGCAACAACTTGGCCATGTCTGCATGTCCAAAAGCAGTAGTACTAACAGTCTAACATACATACACTTCTTCATGCATTTGGAACGGCGCGGCTCACCGCGCAGCACTTGTTGATTCTGTTATTTTTTTGCCCGTGGTTGACACATTTTATACAGATTATTAAAAAGATGGTTCATATAATTGTAACAGTAATCATGTTAATACTTTATTACTGGGAACTTCGCATATTTGGAAGTATATTTGCAGTAAACGAACAAATGATATATATAGAAACTTCGAAGCAGAACGGTAACAACATAGTAGTTTAGACCATAGTAATACAACACAGCATAACTTGGCAGTTTTTTAAACTCGACAGGAAGCACACATACATTTCACAAATTGGGACATATTATATGCATAGGTACTACAAAAGATATAGGTAAGCATTGGCTGGCGAAGACAACAATAGACCCAAAATAACATCATTCTTGGGAGGTTGGAAGCAAGCACATTTGGGTTACCTGTATAGAGAAAATAATAAAGTCAGTAAAACGAAAAATCAGAGTTAGCAAGCAGGTTTTGTTCTTCTAACTTGAAACAACATTAGATACAATGTACCCATCTATAAAAGACGTAATTTAAATATAAACGTGTACTTGGGTGATGAACAAACTAAAAGGCATGACGGTACCTTCTTTGTAAGCAGTTCAACTTCTTGGTCTTTCTTGGTCATTTGGAGGTAGTGACAGGCTTCAAATTCTTGTTTTTTCTGCAATCTAAAATAATTACAGTCTTTTGGTGTCTTTTTCTCAACACACTCCATGTATTGAATTGCTTCATGCACTTGTTGTTGGAAAGAACATCACTGACAATGACAGTGGCGTATGTGTATTGGCAACAATATGAGAAGTAGATGTTGGTAGCTTCAATTCATCCAGCATGTCATGTAGTATAACTCTGTGCAATTTCAACGACTTTCATGCAGCATGTCTAGTAAAAGGGAGGCAAACAGCGGATAAGCAAAAAGGAATGAGCAATGGATATGAGGCATTCCTAAATATTTTAAGCAGATTAACTAAATTTAGCTACATAATAAGCTCTACTACTCTTCATATGTAAAAGAGGTAGAGATTGACCATCACAAACAAAGAAAATGAATTTGCTACAGACGTGTAACAAATAGATTAATGCGAGCAGTCAAAATCATCCGTAACATAGAACAAAGGTACATAAGATTATCACATCGATCACAAAAAAGTTACTGAATCAAAGCACAAAAAACGCATTACAGTAGTTGAGATAGATTTAAAAGATGTAATTTATAGATGTATCAAATGAAAATCTTGTGTACCCTCTTATAATCACATAACTATTCGTTTACTCATTATTTTCATGCTATCTCGGATGAAAAGAAAGAAATATATAAAACTTATATTCAAAGCTTTATCCAAAACTATAAGAAATAAACAATTTTCAGTCCACAGTTAGCAGAAGCTCAGTATTTGGATATTATGAACTAATTTCTTTTACCTCTAATGCTTACTAACAAACAGCTTCTTCAGCCTATGGTGTGTATCCCAAAGAACTTGTGCCGGCTAGTAAATGGATATCCAAGGTGCGGTGGCACATACATACACACATAACGCAATATATCGTTATTGTACATGGGAGTGACTCGGATCTGATGCAGTTTGACTCCAAGTTTACATAATATGGTAAATATAAGTAACAATATTTTCTAGGGCAAACAAAATCTAGACCGAAAAATGTAGCGATGCCAAGAAATTATTTGTTCACCTGGATGGTGCAGTCATATAGTAAGCAAGACCACAAACAGAAATAGAATGACCAGAATATTCAGTTTCTTTCCAGATGCCGAGAAGGATAAGCAGGAAATTTTCATTGTAGTTCCTGTACAGAACATGCACAAAACAATTAAAAGTGTGGCAGCACCAAAACATACATGTAAGTACTTACTCAGTTACTCTACTATACTTCCTACAGCAATGGAATTGAAGCTTGTACCTAGGAAATGAAATACACATTGGAAATTAGTGGAAGAGTGCAGACTGATGGGATGGGCATGCTCGAAGTGTAGAACAATTGTATTTGGTATGGCCTTGCCGCAAGGGTGGAACTGCCATTCATCTGAACAACCAAGAAGCACGAAGTGATAGACCCCAACCTGCTTGCCCATGCTGATGACGACGCACGGGTCGTTGGAGCGGAGGCCGGCCGTTCCGGATGTGCCAGTCGCTGCACATCCGGTCGCTGGAGCAAAGATCTCCTGTTTCTGAAGTGGCAGCCGCCGCAACAGCACCGGACAGGAAGCCCACCGAGGCCACAACCCCTGCGCCTGTCAGGAAGACACTAAATCGAGCAGGCAGCTCCGACCAGCATCGTCTCTTCTCCCCTTGACCCGCCGCTCCCATCCCTTCCACTCACTAGGCCACAAACTCTGAGGAATAGGAAGAGGAGAGGCGCATGGCGTCGATCCCGAGCTCCTCACGTGCGCCGCCGTCACCGGATGCCACCGATGGCTGAGAGAGAGGAGGTGAGACGGGACATGATAGAGAGAGAAATCAGAGGTGGAGGATGAAGATACACACCTGCCGCCGTGACTAACGCCCGCTGACTCCTCGCCTTCGTTCTTGCGGCTGGATTTTACCGCTGCTCGACATGCCTCCTCCCTGGCATCTCGATGCGAAGGACGTCGTGCATATTAATTAGAGTTCAAGATTGGGTCTCACGCGCGTCGAGTGGTGTTTCAAATGTAGACATAAGCACATTAGAACATACAACCTCTGTTCCATAATATAAGACGTTTTAGCAAGCTAGTTTAGCTTACTAAAACATCGTACATTATGGAACGGAGGGAGTACACAGGAAAGAAATATTAATCACATAAAACCATATGCTACGAATTCTATAAAATATAGTAGGACAAACAGCTACAAATCTTCAGTTTGAAAACAAAAAAAAAATTATGGGTGAATCCATAAACCAGGTTCTTACAAAAAAAAACACCTTTGTTTGAGTAAACTATATTAACTTGTTGGGAGCACGTGTTATAACCCAAAATTAGTATACCAAGATGACAATGTCTAATAGAAAACATAGGAAAGGATATAATCATGAGACAGCCCAAGGAGAAAAATGAAATAATTCAATGCCTCCTATAGACACCAAAACAACAAAAAAGTAGCATTGCAGAGATGTCTAAGCACCTGTCCAGACTGACCCTGCTGCTTAGTTCCCTGAAATAAGGACTTGCGCACAGTTGACGTTGACAAAGTATTCCTGGTCTGTACACATGAGAGATGGGAGATGATGTTAGAAAACACCAACCTTGTAGTGGTCATACAGACTAATTAAATTGATATTGAGACGACTATAACTTGTAACTATAACTCTAAGTGATAATCAATATCCTTAATCTTTCATCGAATGTGGAAATTCACATACCAAAAGAAAAATTAAAATATGAAAATATTCTAAGAAAGCAAGAAATGGATATCTATATCAATGCTAGGTCCCTATTTCTCATTCTCTGTATTTAATGCAATATATACATGTCTATCTAAGCACGGAAGTACATTGGTGAGGCAGATAAAAATACAAAGAGATGACACCCCAAAATGGAATTACATTGGTGAAGCATACGGAAGTATGTTGGTTAATCTATTTCTGAAAAAATATAGAAAACTTAAGTATGTATTATATGTTAAGTTAAACCTCTATTAGATCTCTTGAATCTCATACACTGAATTATTGGAAGCAATAGTTTTACTCTAATGATGGTAGATCAAATAATTTTGAATGGAATACTCAGTTATATAGGTCTAATTATCTAATTTTGCACGCTTTTCCTTGTGGTGTGGAGAAATCAGAAGAAAATGCAAAGAACAAACCGTGGAACCGATGAAGAAAAAATTATGGCAATTGTTAGGAGTCATAGGGACGATTCAATATAGTATTAAGTAAGAATAGCAACTATTAGAGGGAACCCTTAGCAACATCGGGTGCTGAAAACTATCTGATGTCAAATGTTCAGTGCAACAGATAACTAAACCCTGTTTTCACCTTCCTGACTACTGGTTTTCAGCACCCGATGAGTCTACAATGGATAGAAAATAGTGAAATAGCGGAAGATATAGCTGCTAAGTAATTTATCTGAACAAAAATAAAGATCTCCCACTTTATCTATGGTTTAGAGCACACGGAAAAATATAGAAGTTGAATCAAACTGACGATAGAAAAGAAAATTGACATTGTCCAAACTTTAGATTTAGGTTCAACACTCCACTTCCAAGGCTAAATTGTGTTCTCAATGAAACTTAAATACGGAATCATTAGCATAGTCAGGTACAACTTAATTCTGAATTACAACAGAATATTCAGTTATAATTACGGCGGGTCTTCAGCTGCATAATTCCAAATATATTCAGTGCTGAAAAGATGAGTTACCTTCTTGGCAATGAACTCTGGTAGTTGTCCTAGTCTACCGGAGCATTGCAATAGCATGTGCCTCGCTACTGCTTCCTGACAATTGGCAGCGAGTTCTTCAGGTCCATAAATGGAGTGAAAAAACATGAACTTAAATATGGTCACTTGCCTAGAGAAGTAGAGATATGAAGAATAAAAATAAGTAAAAGATTCATGTGGCCTTGGAAGGATCAATCATCAAACCTCTATGTAGTGCAGAAATACACCACAGTGAACGGTAGCCTTCTCTCGTATCCATACCACAAGCATTGAGAAATAAGGTTTCAAATCGATCAATTAAGTGGGGATGTATCTGTATAATGAGCAAACAAAATCAGTGCATTCCCTAGATGTTCCACACAATCTAAAAGCTGGAGCCTCACATAAAAGATTTGACAGAAATCAAGACAAACTGACACGCAAGCAATGTGTTGATGACAGATTAATATTTATAGAAGAAGTCCCATAGCAAAACCATAGCAATAATTGTAACTTTGCCAGAGATGCAAAAGTAAGAGCTGATAGATAATCAAGAAAGTATTAGTACTTGTCATCAACCGACGGGAGCTAAATGAAATAAACCAAAAAACTGCATCTATATCTACCTCTACACATGGCCACCAAGCACCGCTAGTAAACCAAAACGATTTTTTTGCACAATTTAAAGAACCTGGAAGATGCCTCTACCTCTAAGCATGATCACCCTAAGGGAAAACAACAAAAAATTGCACTCACCTCAAACAAGCGCGCTATTCTTCGATTTGCTGTTGTGACCTGCTGTTCCATTGAACTCGGCCATATTTGAATCCAATTCCATATGAGAAACAGATCCTAGTGAAAAGACAAATGGTGATAATAAGTGATGGGAACAACATATAGCCTTTCTTGATGAAGGTTTTCACTATGCACCTAGATAGAGTAACCAGGATTCGCAACATCCCACGATGACATGAGAAAAAAAAGTCCCACCATAGAACATAATGAAGATAAAAGTGGACCTCTTTTTCCAAGAAAAACATTTGATTTTTGTTGACATATCAGTTTATTTCAATATGATGTAGCAGATAGATACAAAACTGAGCATCGCTATCAAAATTCATTCGAACTTCACAGAGATTAATTTGACTCCTTTATAAAAAACAAAATCAGGAAAGAGAGCAGAAATCCACTGCTCCTACGCCTACTGCTTTCCCCTGCTCGATTACTCAGAGCAACTTGAAATCAAACAACTCCTACTGCAAACAGACTTGCATGAACGCTAGTCATATGGATCGATCGATTCCCAAATCAAGCAGAGAGCAGCAATCGACCACACTCACTCACCTCCTAGAGATTGGGTCTGGGAAGAAACAAAGCGCGGAAGGTTGAAGAACTCGCCTCTTCTCACTAATTGGACGCATCAAAGCAAATCCCTGTTTTTTCCCTCCACTAATAGTCCATACCTGAACCAGCTGTGTCCCCCAACACTCTCCCAAACATAGATCGGTTGAACCGTGCTACACAAAAGGGGAAAAAATAGGCACATCAGATCTGAGCGAGAATCAAGCAGGAGATGGATGGGGCGTGCGGACAAACCTGAAGCCATGGTTGATCTCCATGTGGCGGCTTGTGCTCCTCCCGTTTGGTGCCGAGGAGGATGGTGAGGTGGGGCGCAGCAACGGCGCAAGGCCGACGACATGAAGCAGAAGGTCCGGCGAAGAACGAACTGCCCAGCGTGCGGCCAGTGCTCGTCCTTACCTCTCAAGCGTCGCGGTGCCGAAGAGGATGGCGAGGTGGGGCGCAGCAACGGCGCGAGGTCGATGGTAGGGGGAAGCAGGGGCGGAGAAGAACAAACTGCGCAGCGGCCAGTACGTGCTCCTCCTTCCCTCGCGCGCGTCGCGGCTGTGGATGAAGCGTCGGAGAGGAAGGTGGGAGGACGTGAGGTCCGGTGAGGAGGCAGGTGAGAGGAGGAGACGGAGGGGCGGGAGCGGGAAGGCGCGAGGGGCAGGGTCGCGAGCGAGGAACACGCGGGGTGTGGCGGCTAGGGTTTCTACCGCGGGACGCTTCGCTTTTATCTCACACGGTGAAAGCAAACGGACGGCTCGGATCGTTTTGGACGCCCAATCCAACGACCGACACAACATAGGCCCTGAGAAGCCTCAGTTTCCTTGCAAGGATGTAATCTTTAGATTTCGGTGGTGTTGTGAGTTGTGATCATGACCAGTTGGAAACGTTACTTTGTTAATATACAACATAGATGGAAACAATTTAGTGTGATCTTCCTAGCAAATGTATTTTGTCCTTACTTGCAATCTTCCCTGGGATAATGGTAGTGAATATTCATCGCCAATGAATTGTATGCCCGTAAAAGGAATGCAAAGAATAAACAATACTATCTTGGGGTGGAGAAGACTCGGAATACTTTGATCCAACAAGAGAACAACCTAGGTCCTTTAGTAAAATTGATAAACTATCTTTTTCCATTGAAGAAAATGTTTCAACCGATTCAAAGGGCAATTCTTTTGATTGCCAAAATATTGACAACTCTACGTTCAAGAAAAAGGAGACCCAAAGACCATCTTCTAGTTTTTGTAAAAAGGAATATAATGATGGGTTGGAGAATTCTTCCGATTGTCCAGAGATCAAACCCATTAAAATAGCACAAATGTTTAGACCGGAAAACGTGAATCCTAAATTGAGGCCACCAATATCAAAACTAAAAATAAACATATGTGCGCGATGAAAGAAAGGTAATTAACATCCTAAGCTGGACGTACAATATAACATGGGTTTTTTAATACTTTCAAGACTAAATGCAAAAGAAGTAGTTTGCAAAATTTATACATGCAATTATTGTCGCATCAGTCCAGACACCATACTAGATTGCTAGTGCACAGTCATGTTTATAATGCTTGGGTGGCTGCAAAATATTTAAAATGCCCGACCTTTCATAAAAAACTGATGATGTAATATAAATATAAAGTAGATGACCCCTATACTAATGCTCTATGAACCGTGCAGGTCATAGAAGCATACTCAAAACTCATATACCAACCTTATCCCAATGTTTGGTTCGTGAACAGTTACAACTAGTACATAATATTTGTTATAAAGATACCGTTGGGCACGCTCGAAACATGAAACCGTCAGTAGCACGCAAATGCTTTATCAATTTTGAGTATGCTTAGAGCAAATATAATAAGATCCCGTCAGCAGGGTTTTAATGTTTAAATAATATATTTGTGCTTATATGGAGGAGAGCGAATGGAAACGAGATCTCAATGCAAGAGCCAGCTGCAGCACGTGCTCTTAGACACCTTGTGAGAGTGTAAAGTAGGTCATATATTGATAAAATAGTACATGCATATAGCCAAATATTATATGTGCTAGTTATAAGCTGACTATAAATGACATGACAATGACATATAGCCAGCAAACGGCTCTATTATTAATCTCGCTATTATATGAGCTGCACCATTGTCCGAACAATAGGTATAGATGTCATCTACTATGTTTTATATTACGCACACCTTAACAAGAAGCATTGATCCCTGTAATGGTTTGGCCAGTTGGATACGTTATTCAGTTTTTTTTTATCAAAGGTAAGGCATTTTAAATATTTCACCGCTCCAAAATCAAAGGTAAGCCCTAACGATCACCAGTATGTTGTCCGGACTGACGTGACAATACTGCACACATAATGTACGGAAACACTTCTTCTGAACTGGTTCCTGCAATTGTCAAAACCTTCATATTAAAATAA
Source organism: Puccinellia tenuiflora (assembly GCA_012064385.1). Classification (NCBI taxonomy): domain Eukaryota; kingdom Viridiplantae; phylum Streptophyta; class Magnoliopsida; order Poales; family Poaceae; genus Puccinellia; species Puccinellia tenuiflora. The sequence continues at coordinate 1,350,940 of QRDG01000324.1, read as the reverse complement.
ATATTATAGTGTTACGTACACCTTGGGATGATAATTAACTTTGTTTTCTCGCGTATGTCTATTTTGGCAACCCAAGAATTGGCATGCAAACTAGTTGAGTAGTTGAAGCATTTCCTTCATTGGAAAAATATAGTTTACCACTTTGCTCAAAGTACGCAAGTTTTTTTTTTTTTTGAGAAGAAAGTACGCAAGTTGCTATCGTGTTAGATCAAAGTCTTTTGAGTCTTCTTCCACATCAGCATAATATGGTTATTTGCACTCTCCTTAAGTGGGCATAGAATTCATTGGGGATGAATCTTTACTAGCATTATCATGAGGAATACCGGAAGTAAGTATAGAATAAACTTGTTTGTACTATTCGTTTTTAATATTTCGAAGAATAGAGGAACATAAAAAATTCTGACATAATGTTTCCTATGTGATTTAATCATGCTCTGCACACCAAAGATTGGCCCAACTTTCCGTCCATATCATGTAAAGCAACTTTTAGTTCTTGCACCAATTTCAAAATTTCATGTATTGGGTCTGCAGAGTTTTTAGCGCCAAGAATCGACCAAATTTTAGTTACAAAGATGCATGGATTCGTTTTTCTGGGGACGATATAATCTTCCAAAATTGGAGGGATGTAGATCAGCGAGTACTTACAATGCAGATCAAGAAAGATGGCTGACGATGCATTGGATCTCGCTGGGATGAGGTGTGCAAACTTGTTGCGAGTAGTCGCCAGGACTCCACCTGTGACTTGATGTGAAGAAAGAATCCAATCATGCTTATGTAGGCAAATCTGTTACGGAGATTTCAGGAGTTCTGTTATGACAGAGTTATCTAATTATGAGCTCAAAATTTGTTCCATACTTTGTTACCCTATTATGATGGTTGTGATTACGCTGCTTCATCTCAACAAGCTTTGGGCAGTACATGCTTTGTTCTGCATAATTCATTGTATAATGCTGAGAAGAACACGAGAGAAGCGAGTGATTGATCCAACACACTTTGTATTGATGATATGTGCGGTATATATACACGAGTACAAGGCGAAGCCGTTTGAGCTAAATGTCCTCCTAGAAGCTAGGCTAGTTGACTACGTGCGCTCGGGATATACATGGATGAGGCCGTAGGACTAGATGAACTAATAATAAACACAAACAGCTAGGAGAACTAGTCATACTTGCTAATAGAGTCCACGACCACATGGTAAAGAGCCTTGCTCTCCGTCAACTGAACTAGACGGGTTTTATGCACGTGACAGTCACCTACATATATGTACAGTTTCATGGGTGACAAGTTATGCCATTATACTACATACGCAGTAATAGGCAGAAACTAGGGAGTTTGAAACTTTCTGGCTCCAAAAGGAAATAAACAGAACTAAGCAGGACAGAGGAGGCTTATACAAGAAGGTGTACATGTTAGGTCGATCTCCACGGCGTGACCCAACGGTCACACGAACCTAGGTCAAACGCGCCCTGATCGGGGGCACCCAACCCTCTTCTGGTTGGTGGGCCCCTGTGGCTGCGCTATATTAACAGGGTGGGGGCCGGGGGCACTAGGTACGAGGTTCACCGTGTTGCCCAGCACCCCACCGATACCCCTACCGATCTAGGGTTAGCGCTAGGCCACGGGAAGCATCACCGCCGCCACTATCACCCACGCATCACCACCTCACCGCACTCACCCACCACCACCATGGCCTCCGGTAGCTCGAGCTCGGCGCCACTCCCCGGTGAAGGTAGACACGCCGACCTCTCTCTCCCTCTCTCTCGGTTTCTCTCTCTCGGTTTTTATGCAGCAGAAGGGTAGAACCCTAAAGTACTCACCGTGATCTATCTAGACTAGATGCAATAGTTTTAACAGTACATGTACAGTTTTATGGGTGATAGATTATGTCATTATACTAGATAATACAGAAACATATTGAAACTAGCGACTTTCAAAGCTTCGGGCTCGAAAGTAAATTACAAGTGAGCATGAGCGGAAGCAGGGCTAACTAGTTACCAAGGATTAACGGCAGAAGCGCACAAGAGATCGCCTTTTAATCTTGCAGCCTGTGTTCGACCAAAACATGCTCTGAATTTGACAGTGGCTCAAGCAACAACGGACAGTCATTGGATCAGCACAATCCAAGGCAACCTGTTAGTGCCAGCTATTGTGCAATTCATTGAGCTCTGGAACGAGATTCAAACCATGCCAGATTTGTCATCAGAACATGATGCATTCACCTGGAAGCTCTCGGCAAATGGAGTCTATTCACCAAGAACTGCCCATAGAGCCTTCTTCCTAGGCCAAACAGAGGCAGACTATGCCAACCTCCTATGGAACAATTGGGCGTCCCTCAAGGAAAAGCTCTTCATCTGGCTAGCTCTGTGCAATAGATGCTGGACAGGGGTCAGATTGAGTGCTAGAGGCCTGCAAGGCCCCCAGAAGTGTCTCCTATGCGATCAACTCCCTGAATCTCTCGATCACTTGCTGATGCAATGCCCTACATCCCTGAATCTAACAGATGGAGATCTCAGCTCTTTCAAACCCTCCTCTGATGCCACGTTCATAAATTGGTGGTGCAGGCTGGAGATCTGTCAGCCAAAACGCAGCAGGAGCTGATAGCAAGAAGTATTGCTTGCTGTCAACGCTTATAGCTGGAGCGAAACAGCCGATATTTTGACCAAAAGCAATCCCCGGAGGCAATTTTGGTAAGGAAAATCACAGAGGAGGTTGACCTGTGGAGGCGGGCTAAACTGAAGACAGACAGTAGGGAGGAGTAGTCCAGTTCTTTTCTTTCCTGTTTTTGGCGGCCGCGGATGATGTAGCAAATCGTTGTAATCTCTATTTCTCAATCTAAATGCGATGACATGCAGCTCTGCATGTTCTTAAAAAAAGTTACCAAGGATGCTCCGTATTGACTTTGAAAATTCAGTATCAACCAAGTACATTGACCAAACAAAGGAAAGTCTATCAGCCCACTGAGAAAATAGACACCCTTAACGATACTTCACTAATTTGAAAAAAAAAGTGGTTCAATGTCAGATTTCTCTAGAAATAAGGACGAAATATCTGAAAAGCCAACTCAGTAACATAGCATTTACTTTGTATTCATATAAAATTATGATTTGCGTTACTAACAAAAAAAAACACAAAAATAAACTCCAAATCTTTCATTGGGGGTATCGCCACGTGATCTGAATATGCTAGGATCATTGCAGTTTGAATTTAATCGAGGATAACCTGCTGCTTGCCGATCCAACCATCTGGCTGTAGATGCTCTCATGGTACAAACATATTGCCTTTGCAGCAGGTTCACAACCCCGTTATACTTGAACGACACCTCCTCCCAGTCTGCCAAATCAACATCCGCACTCAGAGCCCATCTGGCGATGCTGCTCTCTCCATCCCATAATGCCCATCCTGGCAGAAGTGTTCCCTCACAAAGTTGAACTGAACAAAATGTTATCACACTCGTCACTAATCTTGCGAGAAAGTTTAGTTTTTCATGGTACGAACAAAGTTCAGTTTCATGCTTTACCAAAAGAGACCTCAAGATTCTTGTGTGTTACTTCTTATGTGTTCTGTGACAGAGGTAAATATCAATCTCCACCCCGCTCCGCCCACGCGTCTCCGGCGGGGGTAGGATGGCGGCGCCGATGCGGGCACTGCCATGTCCATCCGTAAGATGAGTCTCTGTACTTAGTAGTCTGTAGATGCAGGATAATTGGTGAGAGTGAATAAGAAGAACATGGGGCATTTGCACCCACTTTTGGAAAAACTATTTAAAACATTTTTTAAAAATGTTAATAAAATCTGGAAAAAATATACGCATACATCTCGCATAACATGTGCACGACACAAAGTTTCATGAAAAGTTTACTTTTTAGTTCTCCTTCAAAAAAAAAGTGTGTGTCATACATCGGACATACATATGACAGATTTTTGTCTTCTTCACACAAATCAATTAAAAAGTCGTTTCTCCACGAAACTTTTGACGCACACATATAAACTATAACATGTACGTGTACACATTTTTTTTTTCAGAATTTTTTAACACTGCAAAAATACATTTCCGAATCGGGTGCAATGCCCCCATGTTCACCTTTACATTTCCCGATAATTGGTATCCTTTCCACGATGCAAATGAGTCTCTGCCGCCCTCAGTGGGCCGTATGACTGCGCTGCCTCAAGGCCTCAAGGGGTGGCTTTTATGGGCCACTCCAAATTGCGGACCAAAATTAAAAGGTATATTTTAAATTTTGTTAAATATTTAAAGAATTATCAAGTTCCTATTTATTATATAAAATTTCAGTTCAATATTGTAAAAAATTAACCCGTGAATATTCTTTGAAACCTTAACAAAAAATTTAATGGGTGAAATTTTTTATGAAACTCGTGAAGTCTTTTTATAACCACGCGAACAATTTTTCGTATCTCATGAAACATCATGAACATTTTCTTGGACCATGAACATTTTTTTAAGAAAAATGAATATTTTTTAATATAAAAAAGAATGAAAAAATGAGAAAGAAAACATAAAAGAAAAACTATAGAAGGATACATTAAAAAGGTAAAATAAAGCAAAAAGGAGAAACATAAAACACCAAGTGTTGCAGCGTATCGAATGAATAGATATATTAAGATAATATGACTAGAGTTGTCGGCCAGATTTGACTCAGTTCTGTACGCGTATATCCTGTTTCGACTTAAAACAATCTTTCAAGAAGGACACATATGGAAAAATGAATATTTTCTGATTTTTTGAAACAAACAACTTTGCTTTTTTACATGATTTTAATCGGGGATCAGTTACTGCTTCAAACAATGGTCCGGAGAGATCAGTTACTGCTTCAAACAATGGTCCGGAAGATACATCCAATTTTAAGACTGAACAATTATGGAAGGTTCAAACCAATAAATCATCTGAATTTGACCCAACATAGGGTTGGACGTTAATCCAAACATATTTCTTGCATGGGAAGTCCATTCGCCTTTTATATACATTAGAGGTGACAGCCGATTCAACCAACCCAAATCAAGGAAACACATCTACTACTTTTTCATATTCCTGTACTGTTATTCCTCTCCTTTTTATCTTACGTCTCTTCGTCATTCTTCAAGATCGTAGGCTACCGATCCACGAGGCTCTAGGGATGGTCAGGCCGACCTAGGGCAGTCCATAGGCGCCGCGGGCCCTGAAGGGTCCCTTCTGGGTGAGTGGGGTTTTGGGTCTACAAAAGTGTCTGTCGGATTCTCTTGTGTATCATGTTTATGGTTAGGTCTCCTTCGGCGCATGCTACGGCGCATCGTGCTTGGCATCGAGGGTACCAGTGATGTGTTCGTGTATGAATGCACTTTTTGACAACTTCGCTAGAGATGAAGTTTTAAACAGTCTCCGGTCTGGTTTTTTGCTACAAATACAACTTCATCAAATGGCCGCAATCTATAACGGTAGCATGAATACTCAATCCCCTTATGTAAATGCTAATACCTCATATGTTGATGTTTTTAGATCATTTAATATGCATACTATATGTGTTAGAATTTATGTTTTGCAATAATCATGAGAGATAGATCATTCCAAAAAAAATCTCAAGGGAAATTCCGTTTGGAACATGGGTGTACATGCTCCTGTCGTTGAAAAACACATTTTAGTATGTCAAAAAATTCAAACACAAATTTAGCGTGTACATCTCGATGTTCTATGTGTACATGACAAGTTTCGTGAAAAAACAACATTTTTTGTGGCATGTGTAAAAAGACAAAATAAATGTATCGTGAGAAAGCCTTTTTTTGGCATCAAAATTCGTCTTTTTTATGCACGACACGAAAATATCGTTTCTCCCTGAAACGACTTGATGAGCATATAGAATGTCAAGATGTATGTACGAAACTTTTTATCCAAATTTTCTAAAGTTTTAAATTTTTCTCAAAATGCATTTTAAAAATCAGGAGCACATGCTTCCGAGTGCCAAAATTCCACCCCTAATATGTGTTAGAGTTTATGAGAGATGTGAGGCGTTTTGGAGCTCGAGCTCTAGGTAAACTGTTTTAGGCTATGAAAAATGGTTAATAGTTGGATTGTGGTCGGTGAACATTCCATGTTTTCAAAAAAAAAAAAAATTCAGTCAGACTTGTCATTTCAATGTAGTCTGTAATATAACGAATTTTATGATAAAATTTTACATGGCGGTAGAGTTCGATATTATCTACACATTCAATTTTTTTCTAATTTTTTTAAACATACAAATATCATTTTTTTTAAATTCAATACAACAAGTTCTTTAGAGCTCGGGTTCCATTTGGATTTCCGGTTTATCAGGTCAACACATCGGTTGTCTATGAAACCTATCAGATCGAGAGAATTGTCTATAGCCTCGTAAATCGACGGCCGAGGCTAAGACTTCGCCGCTAAGATTCACCATTAAATAATTTATATATCAAGTGCACTAACTCTAATTATTATTATTATTCCTTTTGCTCAGCCGTACGAGGGGGTCTTGGCGCGAGCACGTGGACGCATGCAGTGGCAGTGACGGGCATCGATGTAAGATACGCGTACAGATGAACAGGATAAGAAAGTGATGGCTTGACTATTCGTGGTATAGGGTAAACCTCATGCTTTGCATCCATACTAAAATAAAATATTCTTCACTTAATAAGATTATTACCTAACTCTGTTTTGATACTCCCTCCGGTACGGTTTGGAAGGCACGCATGAGAATTCTCTAGGACATAGGTGATATTTCATTGACTCTCCATCCCGTGATCAACTCTCTCCATTCTTTTTGATTGGTTCACAAGCAGTATTTAATACTAATACGTCTAAAATGTGAGGAGGAGTTTTGGAATTGTATGATTTTTAAAGTGCGCCTAGCAAACTGTACCAGAGGGAGTAGTGTGTGTGGGAGGGGGGTTGTTGTGTTCACTTTCTATATGTCGAGAAGCTGTTATTGAATCGGGCATGGCTAGCTTACAGGTGATCGTCCTAACGGGCGAAATTCCAACAGGTCGGAACATAGAGGGAGAGAAGAGTAGGGGAGGAGAGGGGAAGAAGAAGAGAAGAGGTAGGAAACCCGCTGCACGTCTGTTGAAGTTTTAGGCTGGGAACGATGCGTTCGTCTCGCATCGGTTTCATGTTGATATAGGGCAACAGGGCCAAAGAGTTGTACAGCGGGTTTAGTACTCATACACAATACGTATGATGTACAAACACATGGAATAACTGAAAACACCCTATTACATATTCTAACAGCCTACCTTAATCTAAACCTTTTGAAAGGTTGAGATTACGCTTGAACTCATCAAGCTTCTTGATTGGAAGTGCTTTTGTGAAACCATCTGCAACCTGATCTTTGCTTGAGATAAAACAAATAGCCAAGTTATTGTTAGCAACTCTTTCTCTAACAAAATGAAAATCAATTTCAATATGTTTAGTGCGAGCATGAAACACTGGATTTGCTGACAAGTAGGTAGCACCTAGATTGTCACACCAAAGACTTGGTTTTTCCTTTAACCTTACTCCAAGTTCAATGAGAAGAGCCTCAACCCAAATCAGCTCAGTTGTGGCATTGGCTAAAGCTTTGTATTCAGCCTCAGTACTGGACCGAGACACGGTGGCCTATTTTCTGGCACTCCAGGAGACTAGATTTGGTCCAACAAATATAGCAAAACCTCCTGTGGAACGCCTATCATCCAGACAGCTAGCCCAATCTGCATCTGAAAAAGCACTGCGAGAAGTGGATGAGGATTTTGTGAACGTACGTGATTCCAAGTTTCAAGGTATCCTTCACATATCTGAGAATACGCTTTACAGCTGTCCAGTGTTCTGTAGTTGGAGCATGAAGATATTGACAAACCTTGTTCACCGAAAAAGAAAGATCAGGACGTGTCAATGTCAAGTACTGTAAGCCTCCAACAATGCTTATGTATTGAGTGCTATCTTCAGGACCAAGAGGAGTACCATTTGTGAGAGACAACTGTTCTGAAGAGGACAGAGGTGTAGGAGCAGACTTACAGCTGTGCATGCCAACTCTATCAAGTATCTCTATAGCATATTTTTCCTGTGTCAAAAGTAAGCCATTGTGAATCTTTTTCACCTCAATGCCAAGAAAGAAATGTAAGTCACCTAGATCTTTGATAGCAAAATTCTTATTCAGATCTTGAAGAAGAGCAGTAATGGCATGATCAGAGGAACTTGTGACTATGATATCATCAACATAAATCAGAACAAACATAGTGATACCTGACTTGTTGAAAAGAAATAATGAAGTGTCGGCCTTTGATGGTGTAAAACCGATCTCACATAGCTTGGAACTTAGCCTAGAATACCAGGCTTGAGGTGCTTGTTTTAAACCATATAAAGCTTTGTCAAGTTTGCAGATATGATGCGGAGTGTGAGGGTTTTCAAAACCTGGAGGTTGCCTCATATAGACTTCCTCTTCCAGAACACCATGAAGAAACGCGTTCTTGACATCTAGCTGCCGTAAACTCCATCCACGAGAGACAGAGAGAGACAAAACAATTCTGATGGTAGCAATTTTCACCACTGGGCTGAAGGTGTCTTCATAATCAATGCCATACCTTTGCTTGAAACCTTTTGCAACCAATCGTGCTTTGTATCTGTCAATAGAACCATCTGCCCTTTTTTTAATGCGATATACCCATTTGCAATCAATCAAGTTTTTTTTGCTACTTGGAGGAACAAGGTGTCAAGTCTTGTTGCATTGTACTCCTCCTCCATAGCTTGATGCCAATTGGGGTCATTGAGAGCTTCCGTAAGTGTGTATGGTTCACCTGTTGAGGAAAGCATGCCATATCTAACAGTGCCGTCAGTGTACTGTTTAGGATTACGTATGCCTTTCTGAAGACAAGTATGAGCTGCAGGTGGTGATACAGCAGGTTGAATCACCGGAGAAGACAGTTCAGCTGAACTATCATTTGAATTTTCTGAGTCTGCAGCATTTTCACCCCCACCAGCGTTGACCGCAGAAGATCCGGCGGCAGACAGCGATGGCGACAGGGGAGGCGAGGGCGTCTCCTCGCGCCCAGAAGCATCAGGCGAAGACGCGGGTGCATGCTGCGCATGTGTGCGGGACCCAGCTGGCGCGTGTTCGCCACGCGCATGCGCGGACGCATGCGGGGATTGGCCGACTAGTGGTGAGGCAGGATCTGCCTCGTGATGCTCCACCTCGGAATCCACCTGGTCAGAAGTTCTTTCTTGAGAAGGGCACCGGCATTAGGATTTAAAGATGCAAATGGGAAAACATTTTCATCGAAGACAACATCACGAGATATGTACACACGTCCTGTAGAGATGTCGAGACATTTGACACCTTTGTGAAGAGGGCTATAGCCAATAAAGGCACACCGTGTAGAACGAAAAACAAGCTTACGTTTATTATATGGGCGTAGATTGGGCCAACAAGCACAACCAAAGGTTCGAAGAGCATCATAATTTGGTGTGACATGAAGAAGGCGTTCGGTGGGAGTTTCAAAGTCAAGAACTTTGCTGGGAAGCAAATTTATGAGAAAAGTGGCAGTGAGAAAAGCTTCATCCCAAAACTTGAGAGGCATGGAGGCATGAGCAAGTAAAGCAAGACCAACTTCTACAATATGACGGTGTTTCCTTTCAGCTGAACCATTTTGTTGGTGGGCATGGGGGCAAGAGACATGATGAGTGATGCCAACTTTTTGAAAGAAACCATTGAGTTTTTCATACTCACCCCCCAATCAGTTTGCATAGTAACAATTTTCCTATTAAACTTGCGCTCAACATACTGCTGGTAATTAAGAAAAGCTTGATAAACATCAGAACGCCTTTTAAGCAAATAAATCCATGTGAATTTGCTGAAATCATCAATAAAGCTTACATAGTATGCATGTTTTCCCACAGAAAGAGGGGCAGGACCCCATACATCAGAGAATACTTGCTCCAAGGGAGCAGTAGATACACTGGTGGATGTGGAATAAGGCAACTGGCGACTCTTGGCTAACTGACAAGAGTCACATACATATGGAGTACTCTCTGGGTGTAAGCTATTTTATTTCTTCTAAGAACTTGTTGAACCACAAATGAAGATGGATGTCCTAAGCGGCGATGCCATGTAGAGGATGACGGTTTTATTGTGATGAAAGCATGCTTGGAGGTCTCATGAAACATAGGCACCAAAGGATAGAGACCACCATTGCAGGGGCCTCTAAACAGAATTCTTCGTGTTGCTTGGTCCTTAATCAAAAAGAAGAAAGGATGAAACTCAATATAGACATCATTATCAAGAGTAAATCGATGGACAGATAAAAGATTTTTTGATGCACTGGGAACATGGAGAATATTATTGAGATTAAAGGAATCATGAGGAGTGCACAAAATTGAATGACCAATATGACTAATGTGCATACCTGTGCCTTCAGCAGTGCGGACCCGATCTTGTCCATTGTACTTGTTGGTGATGTGAAGCTTATCCACCTCACTGGTGATGTGATCGGTAGCTCCTGTATCAGTGTACCAGTTCGTGTCTATGCCATATGATGCAAGATTTGCACCCTTCTCACCACGGCCACCATCATCCTTGTCATCTGAATAGTGCCACCAGCAGTCACTAGCAGGGTGGCCATGTATCTTGCATATCTGACAGTCCGTGTTGACATAGGGAGTTGGAGCACGATCACGACGAGACCGTCCCTGATCACCATCATCACGACGACGGTAGACATTATTGCGAAGGTCATCAGGACGACGATCATGACGCTCATCATTGTGCCAATTGTCACGACGATCACGGTAGCCACCATTTCCACCTCCACGGTAGGAGCCACGGTCAGGGCTTTGACCACATGGTGGAGGCGTGCGACCACGTGGGCGCCGCTCGCGGTCGGAACCACGGCGCGCCAGGTTTGCTGAAGACGTGAAGGTAACGTTCTCCTTGACATCGTTGCGCATATCATATGAGCACAACTGCTCGTAGAAGTCATCAAGGGATGTGTCGGGGTTGCCATTGACTGAGGTAATTAGGGCATTGTACTCGCCCTTATCAAGACCATGCAGCAAGTATCCAAGGAGCTCATCATCGTCAATAGGCTTTCCGAGAGCAGCAAGTTCAGAGGAGAACCCTTTCATCTTGGTGTAATACTGGTCAGCTGTCATTGAGAGCTTCTTGGTGTCATTGAGCTCACCGCGCAGATGCTGCGCATTGGTACGAGAGGCGGTCTTGAACATGGAGTTGACGGCGGCCCATGCCGCAGCAGTAGAGTCCATCCCAAGGACATGTGAGAGGATGTCAGGCGACAGTGAGTTTAACAGGAACCGAAGAACCTGCTGATCTCTTGCAATCCACGCGATGTACGCGGGGTTCTCCACTTGGACTTTTTCCTTCTCAGCGTCTTCAGCTTCGACAGTCTTGGACGGCGCACGATCGGTGTCGTCGATGAGCCCCATGACATTGGCGCAATGGAAAGCGGATATCATGAGCGCTTTCCACAGCAGGAAATTGCTGCGGGTCAGCTGTTGGGCAGGAGGGCCCCCTAAGGCGGCATCAAGGACAGAGCTTGAGCCGGATGAACTCATGGCGGCGGCTAGGAGCGATCTAGGGCTTGCAGGAGAAGGTAGCGGCGGCGGCTAAGACAGCAGCGACGACAACAGGTGTTTTGTGAAGAGAGAGTTTTGTCAGCGGCAGCGGTAGGGCTGCGGCAGATATGTGTGTGACGGCGGCGGCGACTGAAAGACAGCAACGGCGGCGGCAAGATCGTGATTGCTTGTTGTTAGGTGTCTTGGGTCTTGATCACGAAGGCAGCAGGCGAGCTGCAGCGATGGCGAGGTTTTGTTTTAGGGTTGTGGCAGCGGCGGCGGCGGCAAGGACAGCTAGGTCATGGAAGAGCTACGCTCTGATACCATGTTGAAGTTTTAGGCTGGGAACGATGTGTTCGTCTCGCATCGGTTTCATGTTGATATAGGGCAACAGGGCCAAAGAGTTGTACATCGGGTTTAGTACTCATACACAATACGTATGATGTACAAACACATGGAATAACTGAAAACACCCTATTACATATTCTAACAGGATATATATGAGAATGAAGAGAAGCATCGTACCACTGCCACCTGTAGATCTCGCCCGCCCATCGGTAGAACCCGTCTGTCGCCTGCCTCGTCGCCCCGCCCGCTCAAATCGCGGCATCCGCCAGTTCTCCGCCTCGCCGGCGCACCCCACCCCCACCAGATAAGTTAATTGCTCGCCTATGGCTCGCTCTATTATCGACGGCATCTTCTCCGCCACGGCTCCCTAATGGTCGTTGGCTCCGTTTCGGTGGTGGGTGTCGCAGTGGTGGCCGGTGGAAGAGCTCCGCTCGGCGATCATGGCTTTGTCACGTCATGGGGAAAGAAGACGAACATGGAGAATATCGGGGAAGAAGATAACGAGATAGCTTATCATGATAGGGCCCACATCATTTGTTGACCAGGTTTACCTGTCTGTCGATGCCCGTGGTCGCGGGTAATTGGGAGAGAGATTTCTGTATTGAATCAGACTTGCTATTTGTGTGGTGTTTAAGATCGTTCCCTTTTAGGATCTTTTAGTGACAAGTTTGTATGATTAATGGTATTTCTTTTCCTAGAGGAATATGAAACTGACACGGTTTGGAGGCAGGGACTATTAAAATTGTTAGACTGATCACAGTGGGGAGTAACTAAGAGCATCTCCAATAGAGGCGTTAAAACGCAGCCGCGCGCTAAAAATCGCAGTTTTTGGGCGCGGAAGACCAAAACTAGCGATCCAGCAGATGCCCAATAATAGCGCGTGCCCAAAAAAAGTCTAGCGCGCAGCGAATTGCGGTAACGCACACTGCACATTTAGTGCACCGCGTACATCGTCCTGTAAAGTTAAGTGCACGGCTGGCCAAAACGACGCTCCATCAGATGCCCAATAATAACGCGCTATATTTTAGCGCGTCTGGAAAAGTTGTTGCGAGTCATGCGCGCTAAAAATAGCAAAAGTGGCGCTATATACAATTTTTAGCGCGCGGCATTGTTGGGCGCCTGTTGGAGATGCTCTAAGACTAGTAATATTACTATACTAGTCTATGTTACTACCTACATAATGCAAAATAACATAAAGATAGTAACATAGATGGTCTCATTTATTAGCTTATAGACTTATCTTGTCTTAGGAAGCGACATGTGATGGTAACTAGATATGTTACTCTATTTGTCTCTCCTTGTTAATTAGCTATCACATCATCTTTTTTGGTTAGTTGGCATACATGTTACTATCTAAGTTACTCTCACTTGGATAGCCTTAGGCCTATAGCATATGGATTTCGTCGCTACAACACAAATACTGCTAAGTGATAAGAGCATCTCCACCGGGGCCCTTAAAGCACCCCAAAAGGATTATTGGGTGCCGGACACAAAAAATGGCTACAGCGAGCTCCCGTCTAGCCCAATTTATATTCGGTACCCCCTAAGCATCCCCCAACTTTGAGGGGTCTTTAGTTGCTGCCGGACGCCGGACATCGTCCGCCCAGTTATTTTACATGTAGGCCCACTAGCTAGGTCATCACGATGTTTCTCTCTCCTTAAGAAGGTCGGTCGATTATATATGGTTATCAAAGGTTTTGAAACGAGCTAGTACCACGGGAGGAGTGGTTTTGGAGGGGACGACAATGACGAGTAGTTGTTGAAAACATCAATCCATTTGACTGGAGTGTTTTTCCTCCGTTCCATATTAGATGATTTCCAAATACATGTATCCAGATATAAAATATATCTAGATACATCCATTTAGAAGTCACCTAATATGTAATGGAGGGAGTAGTTGTTATTTGAGTGGAGTAGAAGAAGACGATGACGAGCAGTGGTTGGAAATAATCCACTGTCGTGCATGAGCATGAGCACAAAACACCATGATAGTGATTGGCAGCGACTTATGGATATAGAACGTTTCCATCACGTCTCCTTCCAAACTGCTCGTCCGTCCTCCGCGTAGCGACGAATTTAAGGGAGATGGTACGCACGTCTGCCTCTGCTATAATGTTATTTTATCAGGTCAAGATATATCGTTTGTCCATATAAACCTCTAGACTAGCTAGACTTCGCCACTAAGGAAACCAGGCTCACCATTAAATAAATATAGTATGTATCAAAGCGTACTAACTCTACTTTTTCTCCTGTTCTTGAGGCATATACCACGGGTCTAGTCTTGGAGCGAGCACATGGACGCAGGTGGCCGGCATCGAGGGTGAGGCCAATGATCACATGTTGGTGGCATCAGCGTCGATCGAGGTCCTTCACACGCATCTACATGGGCCGCGAGCTTCCTTTATCTAAAAGAAGGCCTGCAATTCTTTCAAAAGTTACATCTATGATACTATAAAGATATCGTATGAAACATATTTTTCACATATATCTGATGATATTGATTTTGTATTATAGTAAGTAGATGTTAGTTGTCTAAGATTGGTCAGACTTTATGTAGTTTAGACTTCAAAAAATATTGTGTGCCTTAACTTGTTTTGAGAAACGGAAGTAGTACGAAACTACCTGACCAAACTCTAGCACTACCAGAGTCGGGACATATGTTGGGTGCCGGGCACGCTCGGCAAAAGGCCAATTAATACCCTCGGTGTGCCGAGTGTGGCGCTCGGCATATGGTGCTCGGCAACCTTCCGGCAGAAGAAACTATCGACATACAGAAGCACTCGGCATAGAGTTTTATGCCGAGCGCTAGGACTTACTATCCAAAAACAATCCGCTCGGCGAAAAAAAAAATGGCTGTTTGAGGGAGTCGGCCGTTTTTGGCTGAGAGCCCTATGGCTCGGTAACTTCGTCGATGCCCTTGGCAATGGTGGTGGTCTGAAGGAGCTCCCAGAAAATGCCGCCGAGCTAATTGCCAAGTGGAGGTGATGAAGGTTAGATTCACCCCCTTCACCGGCCCATATTCCCGCTTATATACTTAGTTGGAATTAAGATTACAAGGTGCCGAATGGATTTACAGATGGTGCATCTACGGTAAATCGTAAGAAGAGAGTCTAGATCAGATCTGAATCGGTTTACATGGAATATCCCGCAGGTTGTGTCTTTGTCGATTTTGACTTGGGTTGTGTACTCCAGAATAATTCGAGCTCGGAGTACTCCCACTTGAGATCCGAACCCTTGTAATGTGTCATCGTGCACCAAGTGGATCACATTTTGCCTTCGTGGGCCTTATCCGAGACCATGACCCCATCACAACCTATCTATCCATGGTTGGCAAGCAAAGATGGTCTTTGTTGAATAGTGTCCAGATGAAATGCTCTCTTGGCAATCAAAGCCGAAGGCTCTCCGAAACGTCCAGATTCCCGTAGCGGATTGGAATATCCAAATCTCTTGGCAACACGATGGATGGAATTAATTATACTAGCCTACTACTAGATCGAGTTGCTCCAAGCCCCCTATATAAACCGAGTGAGTGCGGTGTGCATACCCACATCACTCGATCCACCCCTTCTTCCCCCTCTCGCTGATCGTTCAGGCGTGGATCAATCATGTTCGGACGGCAGAGAACCTTCAAGATCCTGTGCCGCGCCGACGAGGACTACTGCGTCACCGTCCGCAACGACGACTCCGTCGTCCTCGCCCCCGCCGACTCCGGCGATGTGTACCAGGCAAAGCGACTTCTCCGGCCTAGATCTCGATCCTCTCTAGAATCATATCATGCGTGCTGTTGGTTTGGTTATTAACTGGAGTAGAGTCGTCGTTGATTTACTGCAGCATTGGTACAAGGACATGAGGCACAGCACGAGCGTGCAGGACGAGGAAGGGTACCCGGCGTTCGCGCTGGTGAACAAGGCCACCGGACTCGCCATCAAGCACTCGCTCGGCCAGTCCCATCCCGTAAGCATTACATTGTAGCTAGTATCGCCATGGTTCCCTTTCGATCGACACTACCTGCAGGGTCCATGGCTGATATCGCATGCTTAGGTGAACCTGGCGCGGTACGAGGCGGAGGACGAGGCGGACGTGTCGGTGCTGTGGACGGAGAGCCAGGACGTGGGCGACGGCTTCCGCTGCATCCGGATGGTCAACAACATCCTGCTCAACTTCGACGCCCTGAACGCCAGCGAGGACGGCGGCGGCGTGCGCGACGGCACCCAGGTCGTGCTCTGGGAGTGGTGCGAGGGGGACAACCAGAGCTGGAAGATCCTCCCCTGGGGCTGCGACGCCGACGGCGGCGCCTACGACGACGACGACTCCTCCTACGCCCAGACGCAGCACCGGGAGGTCGACGGCGACGAGTACGCCGCGCCGCCGGAGGTTCACCGTGGGGGCCTGCACCCGGAGCTGTCGTCGGCCCGCACCGTGCGCGTCTTCTGCGGCGCCACCGAGGACTACAGCGTCACCGCCAGGGACGGCGTCGTGTGCCTCGCCCCGACCGACGACAGCGACGACCGCCAGCACTGGGTCAAGGACACGAGGCACAGCACCAGCGTCAAGGACGAGGAAGGCTACCCCGCCTTCGCCCTGGTGAACAAGGCCACCGGCGAAGCCATCAAGCACTCCCTCGGACAGAGCCACCCGGTTGGGCTTGCGCGGTACGACCCGGAGGAGCTGGACCTGTCGGTGCTGTGGACGGAGAGCCAGGACGTCGGCGACGGCTTCCGCTGCGTGCGCATGGTCAACAACATCCTCCTCAACTTCGACGCCTTCCAGGGGGAGGAGGGCGACGCCGGCGTGCACGACGGCACCCTCGTCGTGCTCTGGGAGTGGTGCGAGGGGGACAACCAGCGCTGGAAGATCCAGCCCTGGTGAAGAAGAAGAAGATCCAGCTCGGTCGAGAAATTAATAAGTCGTCATGCTGCTTTGCTTGTTTCAACGTCACGCGACCTCTTTTAATCGCTTCTACTATCACACAACATTTGCTTCTTTTTTTTGTTTCCTTTCCCAGTGGTGATTTCGCATGCGCGTGTACCGTGTGTTTTTAAATTTGTTTTCATTTCGTTTCCATGAATAATGGACTTAATTTCCGATTCATGTGTACTCTGCTCTACTTTGATGCAACGAAATTGAAGGTGTCGAACGTGTAATCTGACCTCAGAGGAAAACTCCACGCCTTACTCCGATCGAGACGCCTTACTCCGATCGAGACGCGCAAATCCGCGGGCAACATTTTCTCGTGTAAAATTCTACTACTTCCTCCGTCTCAAAAAAGATGTCATAGATTTGTCCAAATTCAAATGTATCTAGACATGATTTAGTGTATAGATACATTCAAATTTGGACAAATCTGTGACATCCTTTTTGGGACGGAGGGAGTAGTGAAGTTATACTGTTATGACTTATGAGTGGGATTTTGATGTCGACTCACACATCCTTGAAGTGCAGCATGGTTCAAAGCTTGGGTAGATAGAGTTGGTGGCTCAATTTCTCTTTGACAAATTGGTCCATTTAATGGCCTCATCCGCGCCAAAAGTCCTCCTGAAGTGGACAGCAATATGAAGGTGATCATCCACTCAGGACACCACCGACCCACTCGGCGTGCAACATACGGACTCCTAGATGAATCAAGACCAACTCGGAGCATATTATCGAAGGAGACTTACCAAGACTTGGCACACAAGATGATGATACCTACACATACGAGAAAGGGACACGCAAGACAATGCCTCGATCCTAACGAAGGGACACACAACACAAGACTGAGCATACCATCCAGGCTCAGCCAGCTTAACGAAGAATAGAGATTTCAAACTACCTTCATGTCAGCATACGTTGGGCATGCCTCGATCCTTGGTGGAGTTTTTTGTGGTCACTTTGTAATACCGACTACCTTTGAGCCTAGGATTACAGTGGCATATATTGTTCTTATTCCGATAGTCCTCTATGATTGGGCTGCGTCGTTGTATTCGCACAGAAGGTGCAAAACTTTGTATTAATTTTGTTATCCTTCAGGTGAGCGGTGGGGATTCTCTTCCCCGTATATATCAAAAATGAGTCTTATTTTTTGTCCATTTAAATTAGAATATACATAGTTCAGAAAGGAACACAAAGCAGGGATAAGCAGATGATGTTGGGATTATGCCGAACAGGGATCCTCACAGAGAAGATTAAAAGCCAGCAGACCAGGGTGGCCCAAAGTGGTGGTAAGCCGAATCCGGCTTACCGGGCGGTCCAGTATGCTGAAGCACGGGAGGCCATCCGGCTAAGAGAAGACTCTAGAAGCCGGCCCGTATTGCAGAAGACTTAGCCCACAAGGCAAGCCCCAAGCCGGGTTAGAGTAGGACTCAGTTCTTAGTCGGTTAGGTTTCCTCCTGTAAGCCCAGGGTCTGGACGCCTTTATAAGCCGGCCCCTGGGACGCCTTAGAGCACATACAATCTCAACCTCAATCCACTGTAACTCGGCGATATTGCCTTATAGTGAATTATAGCAGCACGTAGGATCTCGCCACCGACGTGAGATCCGAAGCTGGGTAAACTCGCCTCTATGTCGCCGGATCACCCCACGACTCCAAAACCCCTCTCTCTACCTAGCTCGATGGCACCCCTGACGCGGCTAGATTCGACAATACCACGACAGATGAAACAATTTAGAGGAAGCTCTTCTTGCTTAGTTTTCCTTGGCTGCACAAATTTTATAAGAAGTCAGGTTTCGCACGGCTCTAAGAGAAAACAAGTAGGAGTAAATTTCATAAGATAAACTCCAGAAATAATTAAGGTCTCAGTGTTGCATAGACCAAGAGATTCCTAGCTCGCCCAAGCCTGATACGTCTTATCCCCTTTTGTCTCTCCACCTCTTGCATAAACAAGACGAAACTATCACCAACTCAAGGATTAAAAATTGGCCAGCGAGTTTATCTCTATCTCTTTCATTCACGTGAAGAGATCTCTTAATGAAGCAGCGCATCTTCGTGCAAAGTCTTGTACTAGTTCTGTTAGTTGTAGCGACGTTTTTTCATTTCGGAGTTTATCCTGCGAACATTTGTATTGATGTGGTTTTAATCAATAAATCGCTGTTTTCTGTCAGAAGAAGAAACTATCACCAACTCAAAGGAGTAAAATTGAGCAGAGAATTTTTTAATGGGAACTCACTTACATATGGCTAGCGATCATGACAGCAACGGAAGCAGCGGCTCGATCTTCTCCTGGTGGAGTGGTGGCCGATGGGGCCTTCTGGGCTGACGACGAAAGGGCCTTGCGACCGAAAGCCTTACCGGAGACAGCAAAATCTCCCCCACGAACTGATCGCAGGCATGCGGCTGCGCTCCTTCACCCAGACGCCTCGGGAAGTCTCCGGACGCCTCGGGTGCCGTCCTGGTCGCCGCCGCTGCAGAGTCGGGAGCTCGGCGCTCACACGCCGCTGACCACAGAGAGGAGCGGATTAGGGAGAGGTGAGAGAGAGGAGAGCTCGTTAATCGCACGCGTTCCACCTCGTCCGGCCGATTCGGCCGGACGGGTGCGTTCCGCACCTAGAGCGAATATTCGCTTCTGAGGAACGCGTCGGTTCCGTTCCATCCAGAAACGAACGCCGGAATCGTCCTGAGAAACGACTTGATTCCATCCCGTTCCATGTGGTTCTGAAAACGAACAGACCCCAACTACGTCGGACAGGAGCGGCCCTACTTCTTCGCACCACTGCAACGTCCTCCTCCTCGTCCGGGAGGCAACCCCCCGCGGCCAGGCGGCGGCAACAGCGACGGCGCAGAGCACAATTTTTTCCCATCTTGGCACCGGATTTTGTAACACATTCATCATGTAATAACCCTTTTTCACTTGATGAAAGACGACATGCAGCATGTTGCATGTTCTTGAGATTCTACTCCAATAAGTATTGTTGCAAGAAATAAAGCTCTGGGATTGCTCCACGTGTTGGCTTTTGATTGGCTGGCAGTTCTGGCAGTGTGGCGTACAGCTGCAATCCCTTTTTTTTACATGTACAACTGCAATCCTTTGTTACCTGGAAACCAAACAAACGAGGGCCAGATCCTTGTGTGTTTTTTTCTACTTACCGTTTTATTTCCTTTATTTACATGAGATTTCATTTGTGCAAACTGTCAACAAAAATAATCCATCTATATACTATGTGTGAACAGACAACAACTTAAGCGCCCATTTTATTAATTATCGTTCAAATAGTTTTCTCAAAAGAAAGGAATTACATGCCTGGGTAAGATTTCGTAGTACACCCGAGCTCCAGTTCTCCCATGTTTAAAAAAATAAAATATATATTTAAAAGTTTCACAAAATTCTGAAAAAATAGTTTTTGCATGTTCTCAATAATTTATCCTATAATAAGCATGAAAAATCACAATGCGAAATACTTTATATTCCGAGCTACACAAAAATGACAAATGTACAAATCTAAGTATGGTGAACAATGCATAGTTTCATATCTCCAAATTTTGTTATTTTTGTGTATGTTATAATAAAAAAATAATTTTGTATTGTGATTTTGCACGCTTATATAGTATACATTATTGAGAACATGTAGGATTTTTTTAGAAACTTTTAATTTCTTTTCAATTTTTGAAACAGAGAAAGCACTTGCGCTCGGGAGCCTAAAATACTTTCTGGTATATGGCCACCGCAATTGATTTTCTCAACAGAATAACATATCATCGTAGACAAACGTACATGTGGGTTTGAAGAAAAGTTAGTTTGAGTGTCATCTTAGGCTCTCTTGAAACTAACTAATTAAGGTTGTGCCAGTGTCAAGTTTCCGGTTGAAAATTTTAATCTTCAAGAAATATACATGGACCATGAAGAGTACAAGATAGTCATATATGTGTGGACCATAAAAACAAATTTGCATATGCATGAACCATAACAACTACATGAACTTCCTTATCAGTTGCTTCAAATTCTATGACTCTACGGCAACATGTTCAGTCGAGTTAAGAGTTATCGCCTACATTCTAAAAATCTAACATAACCTACAATCCGTACTCCCCCGACATAATTAGGATTCTAGAAAAAAGACATACATCCACAAAGCAAAATAAACAGAGTTCAGGAACTGAGCTTTCAGCTAACAAGGCAGCATCCCATAACCAGCGAAGAAAGAATTAATCTACTAAATAGTTTATCTGAAAGAATGCTAAAAGAAATGGGCATGTAGTAACAACCTAGCACCCAAAGACAATAGAAAAATAAAGTAAGAGAGCGGCATGGCAAGGCGCGCATAAGGGTCTAGTAAAAAGGATTGCACGTCGATGTCTATGAAATCCAGCCAAATACAAGCAAGCTTCGTCTACACAGAAGACGCACGCCACACCACATATGTCGACGCCATACCAAGCTTGGCTCGAATAAATGAATAAATTTAAAAAATCAGATTGGCAAAGCACAAACAGAAGCAAAAGTAACTTGTTTTGTAAAGAACGGGCAGCACAAATAGGTCATCGCTCATGGATTAGAAATCACTATGTCACGTTCATGAAAATGGAGGCACTTTCTTACCGGCACTATTGAAAACTGCCTCTGATATTTATTTTTTGAGGCACTTTTATAAATAGTGCCTCAATTTTTTTTTATTTGGAGGCACTAATCAAAAGTGCCTCTAAATAAATAGTATCTTAGGCATTTAAAAGTGCCTCAAATAGTAATCATTAGAAGCACTTTTGATTAGTGCCTCCAATAACTACCATTTAGAGGCACTAATAAAAAGTGCCTCAAATGGTTAATATTTGAGGCACTTTTAGATGCCTCAAATTTAGAGGCACTTTTAAATAGTGCCTCCAATAACTATCATTTAGAGGCACTAATCAAAAGTGCCTCAAATGGTTACTATTTGAGGCACTTTTAGATGTGCCTCTAAATAAATAGCGCCTCTAAATGAAAAAGTTATGATAAATACTATACATCCTAATCTCTAGACTAACGCGATGCCGTCCCGCTCGTTTTCATCCTAGTCCGAGGGTAAACGAATCTCCGGATGTACACATCTAAACAAAGTTAATTTGTTTTAAAAGTGCCCCAATAGGTTAGGTCATTACTAAGTAGGAGACTGTTTGGACCATAGTTTTTTCCGGTTTTTGAGAATACAAAATTTAATGGCGGTTCGAGACGATTTTTTCCGGTTTTTGAGAATACAAAATTTAATGTGCAGGCGAAGGGGATCAAAACCTAGTCGCTCACATGCTCTCCGCAACGCACTAACCATCTGGGCTAGACTAGATTGTTGTACGTTCTACGTAAGATATTATTTTTATCCGCGAGGTGGAGGCGAGTTCCTGCGCGAGCTCAGTGGGAGAGAGCGGTATTTGTTTTTGATTCGTGCGTAACTCGCTGCAAGGTAGGGACAAAGGCAGGGCAATCGGTGGAGCACCCACTGACAGGTGGCCGGATCAACAAAAGTGACCTTAAGATAAAAGTTTAACCCGAAATAAACCGTATTTAAAAGTTTAGCACGATTTGACCCTTTTAGTAACCGCCAAACTTTCTGGCGTTTGCATGCCCAATTAAACGCCATCGTGGCTAGCGTTTCTTCACATATTTAAACGCCAAGACATGTGGCGGTTCACTTCAAGATTAATCAAGAGTGGAAGCTGCCATTCCGCAGCACCATGTGTTGGCCCAGTGGTAGACTGTCTTTGCCTCACGAAGAGGTTGCAAGTTCAATCCACACTTAATCATTTTTTAGCGGTTTTATGCTACGACGGCATTAGGTGGAAAATATAATTATTAGACGGGAAAATGTAACTGCGGATTAACAGTCACATTTTTTTTTAGATATTTATGCTACGGCGGCGTTACGCGGAAAAAAAGAATATTATAGGGAAAAAAACTACACATCGCATATATTTTTTAGCTATTTATGCCACAGCATTAGGCAAAAAAATAAAATTATTAGAAGGGAAAATAAAACTACGGATTAACAACGCATAATTTTTGAGCTATTTAATTATGCGACATCGACATTAGGTGGAAAATAAAATCGTGAGATGGGAAAATAATACTGGGATTAACAGCGCATATTTAGCTATTTATGCGACATGGCATTAGGTGGAAAATAAAATTATGAGATGGGAAAATAAAACTTCGCACTGTAATACGTACGCTTCCACGTTTTATTATTTCGTTAGGCTAAAAAAATATATGTGATGTGTAGTTTTATTTTCCCGTATAAAATTCTACTTTTCACGTAACGCTGCTGTAGCATAAATATTTTTTTTTAAATGCGACTGTTAATCCACAGTTAAATTTTCCCGTATAACAATTTTAAATTATTATGCAGCCTAATGCCGCCGTATGGAGTAATTAACAGCGCATGATTTTATTTAGCTATTTATGTGACATTTGCATTAGGTGGAAAACAAAATTATGAGATGGGAAAATAACTTCGCACTGTTTTACGTACGCTTACACGTTTTATTATTTCGTTAGGCCAAAAAAATATGCGATGTGTAGTTTTATTTTCCCGTATAATATTCTAATTTTTCACGTAATGCTTCTGTAGCATAAATATTTTTTTTAAAAAAATATGCGACTGTTAATCCGCAGTTAAAATTTTCCGTATAACAATTTTTATTATTCCCCCTAATGCCGCCGTAGCATAAAATAGCTAAAAAGGTCATTTGGTGTGTTTCGAACTTGTAACCACTTCGTGACGCAAAGACCCTCAACCACTGGGCTAACATATGCTGCTGTTTAACATCAGCTTCCACGTTTTATTAATCCGTTAGGTGAACCGCCACAGGTCTTGGCGTTTATATCTGTGGAGAAACGCCAGCCTCGATGGCGTTTACCTGGGTATGAAAACGCCAGAAAGTTTGGCGGTTACGAAAAGGGTCAGATCGTGTTAAAATTTTAAATACGGTTCATTTCACGTTAAACTTTCATGTTAAGGTTACTTTTGTTGATCCGGCCCTGACAGGTAGGGTCCGCATAAAAGGATATGGTTCGCCTTATTTTTTACCAGCCTCGCATCTCTCGTCATCCCCCTCGATCCCCTTCTCTCGCGCCCGCGAAGCGCCGCCGCCGCTTGCTCCGGTCGCCATTTGCTCCGGTCGTTGCTGCCCCTCCGGTGCCGCCGCCGCTTGCTCTGGCTGTCTTTGCTCCCTTCGGCGCCGCCGCTACCTCAATCTCCCCCGCTAGCTCCCACCTCTGCCAACCCGTTCCGCCCCCGAGCGTGATGTCGCGGCTAACCCTAGCTTAGGGTTTGGCTCGATCACTGTCGTGATCTCGATCGCTGCCGTGATTCATGCACCGCCGCGCCTCCGGGTGTCTCCTCGTCGTCTACGGCTACCTCCTCGAGCCCCTGCCCGACCACGCCGCCTTGGCCTCCCTGCCGGTCAATCCGGCCATCGCCGGGCCAGCATAACCATCTGTCGACGTGGCTCCGCCACGACCTCCTTCGCCAGATCCTCGCCGCCAGGCCACCATGCCTGGTACGGGCCCCCGCGGCAGGAGGCTTGACATTTTCCCAAAGCCAGGAGGCTTGGCATTTCTCTCCCCCTACCCCCGTGCTGCTCCACCACCGGCCGCCGCTGCGGCCAGGCCAGCGTGGTGGCGCGCCACCAAACCACCAGCACACGCAGCTCCCTGCACCTCAAGCTGCAGCTATCCAGTGCCAGCGACGACGGCGATTCTCTCCCTGCGACCCCTGCTGCTACTCCCCTTCACCTGTGATTCGGCGGCGACGACGACGACCTCCTCCAACCCCAAGTGTTGCTGCTGCTATTCCCGAACCTTAACTGCTGTTGGTCTTCCCCAAGTACAGGACGAACTTAAGCTCTTCTTCTCTGTCTCCCCTTCACCAACGAACAAGTGAAGACGACGACTAGAAGCTCTCCATCCAGTACGTCCCTTGCTGCAACCACAACGACTCCAGCCCCTACTGCGACATCCTCTTCACCAGCTCCAGGCGATTGATCTCTCTCTCTCCCCCTCTATCTAATCTGCTGAATCTTTCTATAACAGCGAACCTCTTAGTCCTTGCACGTAAAGTGTTGCTGATTTGTGTGTGAGAATTTCATCTTGCTATCTGTGAGCGGGCTGAACAGCTTGCTAGTGTGTTAGTCTATAGATATCTTTTGTAATCCTTGTGAGCACGAATTTAGCTTGTATTGTGAGTCCTTGCTGTCAATATTTTTGTGTACAAGCTGGTAGTAGTTTCCGTCAGTTATTTGTGCTCTTGTGATATTATTCTATCCCTGTCTCAATATTGCTTTCTGTCCCAAAAATCTTAATTGTTTGCCTGTGCCATTGTTTTTGTGGTAAGTGAAATGTTTTAGCTCATGGCATTCTGCATTGCCAGGCTCCAGAGGCTCCCAGGTGCATTGCCACATCTATGCTAGAATTTGAGGCACTGTTCCATGGATGATTTTGGATTTGAAGATTATCTTGACAGTAAGTATTGCAATCATTTTTCTCTCCATCAATCCTCTTGCTTGCTGCTTCACAATTTCGTGCAAGCTTCTGTGCAATGATTTGCTAACATATGTACTGCTTGATATCTCTAAACTGTATTCAACTTTATATCAGCAGGAGTTCTTCTAAACATATTTACAAACTAATAAGCAAACATATATGATACTAATTTATTTATGAGATTCCGTCTAAGGAGAGTTTGTGTACCTCCAAGTGTGGATGTCGAAGTAATTCTGAACTTGTAATATAAATTCTAGAAGTTTCTTAGTGATTTGTTTGGAGTTTAATCATGATGGGAATTATTTTTGATTAGTCGTTGGTACAAACCTGATGTATTTTTTGCATGCCCCTGTTATTTTACACACAATGACTTATCGTATATGTTCCGTTTATAGTAACTGCAAATGATTCCCTGCACTTATTGTATATGGAGTACCTTTTCTTCAAAGTTCTGCATCATGTCAATTTGACCTGAATCTTTCGGTATTTACAATAATTTCAACTCTGTCCGTCAGGTTTTGTACCCTTTAATTGTATATCTGTGACATGTAGGGTCAGTCCCTGCTGTTTAGTTCTGCAATTTGCGAGTTAGATGTTTATGTAGGAATAGGATGGTAGTAATGAGCTAATCGCATATATGCTTATCAATCAGCTTTAATACTTTGGTGATGCCCATCAATACCAGTTTTCTGAAACATAATGTAACTTTCTAGTATTGAGCTATATCATCTTTTTCTGTACTGTAAATGCACTGGATAAGGTAATTTATAATGTAAATGTTGAGCTATCTCTTTTTTTACCTTGTGAGCCATCTATCTTTTTTTTACCTAGTGAGCTATCTCATCTTAAGCAGTCATACTCATAAATGCATGGGATTTTTGGATATATTACTTCTTACCATTAATGGCATTTTCAATTTTCCTAAGGAGGTCTGCTAACAAATGTTCGGTTGGGAAGATACTCTGGAGTATCCAAATTTTTTTCTTATAGTATTTATTCTATCCTATTTTAATCATGGCCATATTGGCAGACAATATATTGTTCAGTTGCCGTAGTGAACATTTGTTGTCTAAAGAAATGTTGACAACCTTGTGTACTTATTGGGTTATGGTTGGTGTTAATTTACTGCTTAGAAATACTCTGTATTTTTCTCTATATATTTCGTAGTTATATATTTTCTTTTCATAGAAAATTACTAGAGTTTTATAGCCTTGCATATTACATGGGGAACCTGTGCCACATTGTTCGTTACCTGGACAGAAGGGATAAAATTAGGGCATCCAGGTTGTATCTGACTGATAAAAAACCAGGATGTTAGGTGTGCTATGATGCAAGTTTATGATGATAGGCGTGCTATGCATAACAAATATTGCTCATAGATGTTCACTGTTTCAATCAGGATGTCATATCTTTACATGATGTGTTTGAATTACAATAAAAGATGGTCCCTGTAGTAGTTCTGTTCTTATATCACAACAGTGAAAATTCTTCAACATATTTAAGGACTTGAATTTCAGTCATCTTATGGGTAGAAGGATGGGTCAAAGAGTGTTGCTCTTTTGTTGATGTTGAGCTGAGTGGCAGATTACATTGTAGGTAACTTTCCTACTCATATGCTACATCAACAAACAGTCAGACACATGTGCCATCCTTTCGGCTGTACATCAAGGATCTAAACTATATATGGTCCTCATTGGTCTTCATGTATTATCAGCTGCCTTTTATGAAATGCAAGTTGTAAAGAAATAAATAGGGAAATACAAATTAGGATGCTAGTTCTGAATCTTCACAGATCTTAAAACAATAGAGTAATATGTTATCCGGAGTAGTCAAATCTAGTCGTCAGTACAAAGGCGCGTGCCGTGGACTCACCGGATCGTCAGTCATGAATTACGATGTACCATGTTAAGTGTCTCGTCGACAAGCTAGGTAAAATCATAATCCAAAGCACCCATAATTGTTTTTGTGTGAAATTGATTCTTGTTTTCCCCGTGTGACCTACTACCTTGTTGTGTTGCTTACCTGGTTCATAAATACATAGATTCATTGCTGGTATCTAGTTAGTGCTATTCTCAGATTTCGGACTGGTTGTATATGTTACACATACACACATACTTATTCAGATTTCGCGCTGCTTGCATTATGGTTTTACGGCTATTTAAACTTTAAAGCTATGATGTAGGTTGTTGTTTGTGCTTGAATTTACACTATATGGCGGGTGGATGTGTCGGTGGTTTTGCACAAAGTCTTATCTCCTGATTGTGTTGAAATAAAGATGGCCATTTGCAGAAGCTTCCTGTATTATACCATCCATCATAGAAACCAGTGATCTGTACTATACCTTTGCACCTTGCTTGCTGCATGAGGGCCATTCGTAATGTCTTTATGTTTGACATTTTCAGGGAGGAAGTAAGGGCGTAAGGCAATGAAAGGACATTCTTCTGTACCAAAGTGGCGGTTCCTATGATTAGAGACCAAGCGAGTTCCTGCTGGGTTGAGTTGGTTCTTTTCCAGCTTCATTGCTTGCTTGTGCAAGCCATTTAACTAATGGTGGTGTTTTGAAGATTTGTTTTCTTTGTCTAGCTGATGGATAGCATCATGTGCTTAGATATGGTTTCTTATAGATAGCATCCCGTTGAATGGGTTGTAGATACTATATTCTTATTTATATCTATACATTAAGGAATGTCTTAGAGTTTCTGTTGTTTTGAGTATGTTTGAGTTAGACACCTAGCTGCAATTTAGAATGATGTATTATTCAGATATTTTGGTTCATACATTTTACACCATGGTTTCAGTTTGTAATTGACCAAGTTAGAACTGTTCTTTAATAATGCTTGTAAATATATGAATTATAAAGTTTCTGTATTGTGTGCTTGAACTTATGTTTAAGAGTGGCTAGTAAAATAAATTGGAGAATTGTGCAATTATATGCCTGACAGTGCCTCAAATTGCAATTAGAGGCACTATCCAATAGTGCCTCAAATGGTTACTATTGGAGGCACTATCCAATAGTGCCTCAAATTGCAATTAGAGGCATTATCCAATAGTGCCTCAAATGGTTACTATCGGAGGCACTATCCAATAGTGCCTCAAGTTTGAATTAGAGGTACTATCCAGTAGTGCCTCTAATTGTAATTGATGGCACTAATGAAAGTGTTGGCAAATACAAATGGAGGCACTATTCAAACTGATGGTAATTACAAATTGAGGCACTATTTAAAAGTGCCTCAAAATACAATTCCCTACACGATCAAATCCAACCCATTGAAAAGTGCCTCCAAACTATTTAGAGGCAGTTTTAGAAGAATTTGAGACACTTTCAACTGCCTCTAATTTTAGGATGTGATGTAGTGAATGTCTGAAAAATAACTCTCCTTATTTGCTGAATACCTGATAAGTTCATTGCTTATAGACCAAACAGAGACACTTATTACATCAGCTACAGCGATGGACAGACATACAACAAGATCACATTCACTTTTGACGTCTCACATAACAGTCTTTGTTCGGCAGACGCACCAAGCCACCAACCATTCTCAAATGGAAGGTACACATGGTAAACTTCGGGTCAATTCTGCATGACCTTATTACAGACTAAACAGAGACACCTATTACAGAACAATCTGTGGTCAGCTGTCAAGTTTCCGGATGGCCTCAATCAGCACCATCTCCTATCCTCGGCAGGCTGGCCTGAACTCGACCATTTGGATCGTCCGCAGTGCGCTCGTCATGATGACCATCTGTGGGCTCTTCATCTTGCAGCATTCCCACGCCTTGTTCCAACATCTCCTTTGCATCACCCTCCTGGGTACCTGCCCAACATGTTGTACATAGATATATTGAGGAGCTTGCGAGCAAAACAAACCACAGGTCATACTATTTGGCAAGACTAGGTAAAATTCTTATGAGAAAAGTACTAGGACTTCACATAAGAAACCACATGCAGTTTGAGGAATCAACATAAGGACTTCCAGGCACTGACTTTCATATTGCATGAAAGAAACTAATAAGACAACAAGGTTCTACATAGTCATTCCAAAAAAACAAAACCATAATCAGAAAGAGACAACTAATACCAGCCTTGTTTAGAACAGAATAATAGGTGCTATCCATTTCATTGTATGTCACTGGGTTCACCATTTCAATTGATACGTTGGACAACTGAGCATTCCCTAGAGTTTGGTTCAAAGGCTAAGTACTCACTTGCCGTCTTAATAAGGACACAAAGGCGGAGCACGGAATATCAAGTTGGGCACCCACGTTACCAGTCCCGGATATCAGGGCCATTTTGCCAACCACCAACATGAACAATATCGAATTGCGGGGAAAATTAGTTTAAAAACCGATAGAAAACAAGACCCAATGCCCATGCTTCAACTAACATTCAACCAAAACAAACTAGAAACAGTAACTTCCTAATAAGACCAAACAACTCATAACATCCACAACACCTCACACGCTTGCCAACAATTGAGCTTTTGCACAAGCATGGAAGTAATAACTACCATACCATGTAAACAAGAATTACAGGTCACAATAATGAACTACCAGTATCGGACAAACTACCAAACTACGCGGTAGCTAAGAAAGGAAGGAGATATTGTATGCAATAGAAAGCTTACCACTTGCTACTGTCGGTGACGACAACAATGATGGTGGAAAGCTGCTATATGCAAGTGGTGCAGGAATGCTAGTCTTTGAAGCACACACCATCTCAAGCTGGAATGTATTGACTTCCAGTGAGAAACAACGAGCATCAAGGGATGGTCTTCCATCATGACATAGATACAAGTGCCTCCCTGTTGAACCCGCAAAAGTGTACACAAAACCCAGTGAGATCGTCTTCTCCAACTGCCACTGGCTGGAACTATCACCATTATTTCTCCTAATGGTATAAAATTTAAGGTCAGTTGCACATTCACCAGGCATAAACATCCCGGGCCTACCTTCCCCTGCCTCCACAAAGGCTATCTCCATGCTAGAAAGACCTCTAGCTTCAGGTGGCGGGTCAACAATGTTGAACTCCATCTCTCTGGTGTCAAGTACCAACATTTTCTCACACAATTCTGTCATCCAGTAGAAGCAACCATACATGTATTGGCGACTAGAGAAGAAATTAAACCATCTTGCTGGTAAGTCATCAACTTGAGCGCTCCAACTCAGGGATGGAATGAGTTGCCATTGTGCAGTGCTAGAAGAGAAGACAAAGGCGACTACCATAGTTTCACACATCACCATACTTATCACTCTGAATGAAGTCTCTTCCGCAGCCGCTGCCTCCTCGACGTTGTTGTCATGGGAGGGCAAAAGGAAGGCCTCACACCAGGCTGCCCTTTCTGCCCATAGTGGACCCTCCACTGAAGCGGCTAGTTCTTCTGGGATTAGGGGAAGAAGGAGATACCGCTGGTGCAGGGGGTCGCACACCACCATCTCCCTGAAGACTCTGCAATTCTTGGGGATGCGGTCGAGTAGGATGCGGCCATCGTGGATATCCTGGAGTTCCCAGTCGCAGGCAGGTCTGGGGAGGAAGGAGAAGGTGAAGTCGGCAGCGACCGTGACGATGTTAGCTGCTGGCGCGTTGGGATGAGGCGAGATGGCAGGGTGGAAAACTGTGTGACCGTCGAGAAAGCCTAGGAGCGGTGGATCATGAAGCTTGCGAAAGCGCCGGAGAAAGGGGCGGTCAGTGATTATGTGGAGGAAGAAGATGCAGCTGACGGCGGTGTGGACGAGGTCAGCTGGGGTGGGCAGGCGGAGGAATATGTCCACCAGAAGGTCCTCAGGGATCGGCGGAAAGGAAATTTGCCGGTATCGGTGCTTGAGGGTGGGGATGGCCGGTTCACGGAAAAGTTCCCTGCAGATCTCGCTCTGGTGCACCGCGCCGCCGCCGCCCATTCTACCACCGCTTAGTTTGGAAACCCTATGTTGGTGGTTCTCAATGAGGAGTGTGAGGAAACCTATTGTTGCAATTTGGAGACTTTGTAGGCCTTCTTACAGATGCGCAAACATAGGTGCCCAAAACTCCCACAAAGCCCAGTCCTTTCTAGCCCATAAAGGACAGAACCAGTCCATAGAGGCTCCCACACAAGGTGGGGTCTGGGGAGGGATTATACGAACCTAGTCCCCTTCCTAGCCCATGCGATGACAAAATCTCTCGGGCGATATGGCCAAAGATCTCGCACGAGATTAACTTACTAGGACTTTTTAGCCTGCTACTTGCCACTACGTCGCTGCCATTTCATAAAAGGCCAGTTTTACAGATGTGACATTTCATCAAAGAGGCACATGGAGATTAGGTCAAATATAGTACATTGACGTAAAAAAAATCATGATTATCAGGTGTTCTAGTACATGGACCTCATTTTCATTTTTAGTAAATCCAGTCATGGTGATTACCATCTAAACACATGCCTAATATAAGTGCAGACTCTTCCTAAATATGACACTAATTTCAGCGGTGTTGTGAGTTGTGATCATGACCAGTTGGAAACGTTACTTTGTTAATATACAACATAGATGGAAACAATTTAGTGTGACCATGTAAGGAATTTTGAAGCTAAAAAAATAAGGTGTACAAGTTAATATTACAATTTGTAGACCAAAACTTCCATGCTAAGATTAGGGGCCATATCCGTTTATAAAAGCTTAGAATTTTTATTTGGTAAAAGGTGTTATGGGTTAGGATTGCAAAACTAGCTAAAACAAAACTACCAATTAAGTCATGGTCTCACATTTGGTTGCATGTATACCCGAAACTCACGCCTTGTGACCTCTACTGATGGGACAAGAAAACGCACGCATGAAATTAGAGAAGAAGAGCTGGATCATAGGACAAAAAAAGAAGAGGCAGAGGCAGAAATAATCACCATCTATCGTACCCCTTAGATGGTGCCCCTAGCAGCTGCTGAGGTGGAAATCCAGGGGGGCATTGTATGCATTAAAACACAGCATGTGCACCCACACTGGATTAATAATCTGGACAAGCCACTGTAGCAAGCTTCCATGTGTTTTGGATAATACAGGGTCATGTCATGAGGCTCTGGCTTACCATTGTCGGTGGAGAAGGTATGAAATTGGCAAGGTGCAGGGGTAATGGTCTCAGGGTACATTGTGAGGAGGTACATCATCTAACCGGAGAGTCCTGATTGCTCCTAGAGCATACATTGCAGATATACAAGCCATAGGAATCGACGGGACGTTTAAGCGGCAGATCCTAGCGAGAGAAGAGAAAAACCTTTATAGTGAAACTGAGAACAACAAGAACTTGGTTTTCCCATTCATTCATCAAGGTAACAAGAGCTTGCATTGATACTCCACCTATTGCTGATAGGCCAAACCGCAAAGTAAGAAACCAACTATATGTATGTCATTTTATCTTCAAAGAGTAGCTAGCCAAGTAACGTCCAATTGTACTATGACTGAAGTTAACTTCCATGTAGATTCAATTATATGAATCATGCGTATCAATAAGAAGCTTGCAAGATATATATGTTGACATGAATAGCAATCTAGAACTTGCAGGCTCTATGTGTAGATTCAGCTATATGAAACATGAATAAAAATGTAAACCATAGCACGTCAGCACAAATGTTAGATTTTTTCCTATGGGGCACACAACTGTTAAGAGTAGACTGGAGAGCCAAACGGGCGATTACGCAGTTTTTCCAAGGCGTCATGCATTATTATACTTGAAACAAGCCTTGGATCCAGATGTATACGCAATTAATAAAAAAGGGCCAATGGTACTTGCCATAGCACGTTAGTTTATTGACTTCGCAAAAGTGTGTGTACAGTCCATGCTTATTGATTGTGGGTGCATGTTAATCTATGCCATGTTGAGTGGGATCACCCATGTATCCTTGCAAAATGAAGTTGGAATAGCAAAAATAAATGCTAATTTTGTGACGCAGACGAAACGGTTCTCATGTCCCTTTGATCGTTTTGTTTGGCTAATAGTTCACATTACTTTTAGTCTTTCAGATCCAAACAAGATAACGAATATGTCCGGTAATTTGTTGAACACGATTAACATGTTGGAGCTTGTGCTTTGTGTGGGGCTATATGGAACTATCATAGTGATATTGTTTTAAACAAGATTAGAGATGCTCATTTCACTAATATAGAACGATACTAACGACACCCCGCTATGGTAACGGTAGCGAAAAAATCCCATGCTGAAACGTAATTGCACATGGCTGACGAGGCCCGCCCCGACGAAACTTGATTGCCAATATATTGAAAACGGATACTTATCATTCTCCGTTTCGGATATGAGCCACTGTGCAAACATACTTTAAATCGGCCCATTGCTAATGGTCCATGACCTTATAAAAATATATATTCTCGTAACCCTCAGAGAAACTCTATACCTTACTCTCACCCCGGCCACTCTCTCCCAACATCTGGACGTGCGCAGAGGCGACGCTCGAGATGACCTAGATGTGGGTCCTATCCGGCGCGAGAGCGCGCATCCGCCGTGTCAAGGCATGGTGACTCCTTGTCCTCCTATCCTCTTCGGCTAAATCTGGTCGCTGGTAAGAGGTGTCCTAGGAGTGGATCTGGCCACCGTTGGTAGTTTTATGCCTTGTCTCTATCTAGATATGTTGTTGGACGGCGAAGCGTGTGGATAATGCCTCCTCTCCGTCTAGTTCTGTTGTCTCGGAACCTTCTGTACCGGAGGAGGACAACGACGTCGAACTCCCGCTGAGTGGAAGGTATATCTTTGTGTGACCGGCCTTCGTGCAATGAATTAGGGTTTCCTCATAGCTAGGTTATTGTTATGGTTAGGTTTACACAATTTTGGGTAGAACAATCTGATTTAGATAGGTTATTCTGTTTAGATTGTTTTGTTTTCTTAGATTGTTCTATTTATATCATGTGGCTAAGTCTGCAACTCATATAAGCATACTAACAAATGTATTATGTCCTTACTTGCGATCTTCCTCGGGATTATGGTAGTGATTATTCATCACCAATGAATTATATGCCCATAAAAGGGAATGCAAAGAATAAACCATATTATATGGAGGTGGAGAAGACTCGGAATACTTTGATCTAACAAGAGAACAAAGTCCTTTAGGAAAAATGATAAACTATCTTTTTACATTGAAGAAAATGTCTCAACTGATTCAAAAGGCAATTCTTTTGATTGATATTGACAACTCTACATTCAAGGAAAAGGAGACCCAAAGATCATCTTCTAGTTTTGGTAAAAAGGAATATAATGATGGGTTGGAGAATTCTTCCGATTGTCAAGAGATCAAACCCATTAAAATAACACAGATGATAAGACCAAAAAAGGTGAATCCTAAATTGAGATCACCAATATCAAAACTAAGAATAAACATGCGTGCCTGAGGAAACAAAGGTAATTAACATCCTAAGCTGGACGTACTGGACATCCGATTATTTTTATGTAACATGGGTTTTTTAAATACTTTCAAGACTAAGTGTAAAAGATGTGGTTTGCATATATTATACATGAAATTATTGTCGCATCAGTCCATACATCCTACTAGTGAACAGTCGAGTTTATAATGCTTGGGTGGCTGCAAAATATTTGAAATGCCCGACCTTTCATAAAAAAAAACTGATGGTGTAATATAAGGACAAAGTAGACGACCCCTATAACTAATGCTCTATGGACGGTGCAGGTCATGGAAGCATACTCAAAATATGATAAACAACTTTGTTTTTTTGCGTACGTCTATTTATTTTTAGTTTTGATATTGGTGACCTAAATTTAGGGTTCACCTTCCTTGGTATATAAATCTGTGCTATTTTGGAGTGTATCTTGACAATCAGGATAATTCCCAAATCTATCACTACATTCCTTTTTACCGAAGTCAGAATATGATATTTTTGTCTTCTTTGTCTTGTAGATAGAACGGTCAATCTTTTGGCAACCCAAGAATTGGCATTCAAACTAGTTGAGTAGTTGACTCATTTCCTTCATTGGAAAAATATATTTTATCATTTTGCTCAAAGTATGCAAGTTATCGGTTAGATCAAAGTCTTTTGAGTCTTCTTCTACATCAGCATAATATGGTTCTTTGCACTCTCCTTAAGTGGGCATAGAATTCATTGGTCGTGAATATTTACTAACATTATCATGCGGAATACCGTAAGTAATTATAGAATAAACTTGTTAGTACTGTTCGTTTTTAATATTTCTAAGTATAGAGGAACATAAAATGTTCTTACATAATGTTTCCTATGTGATTTAATTATGCTCTGCACACCAAAGCTTGGTCCAACTTTCCGTCCATATCATGTAAAGCAACTTTTAGTTCTTGCACCAATTTAAAAATTCAGACATTGGGTCTTCAGAGTTTTTGGCGCCAAGAAACCAAATTTTAGTTACAAAGATACGTGGATTCGTTTTCTGGGGACGATATAATCTTGCAAAATTGGAGGGATGTAGATCAGCAAGTACTTATAATGCAGATCAAGAAAGATGGCCGACGATTCATTGGAGCTCGCTGGGATGAGGTTTGCAAAGTGGTTGCGAGCAGGAGTTCGCCAGGTCTCCAACTGTGACTTGGTGTGAAGAAAGGATCCAATCATGCTTATGTAGGAAAATCTGTTACGGAGATTTCAGGAGTTCTGTTATAACCGCATAACAAATATCGTGTAACTATAGGTTTGCCTAATTATGAGCTCAAATTTTGTTCCATACTCTGTTACCCGATTATGATGGTTGTGATTATGCTGCTTCATCTCAACAAGCTTTGCTCAGTACATGCTTTGTTCTGCAGAATTCATTGTTTCCCTTTGTATAATTCTGAGAAGAACACCAGACGTAAGGCAAAGGTAAGACAATTCACCTAGCTTGGGCTCGAGTCTGTAAACAGACGTACGGCAAAAGGTAAGACAATTCGCCTAGCTTGGGCTCGAGTATGTAAACGAGAGAAGCGAGTGATTTATCCAACACACTTTGTATTGATGACCTGTGCAGTATATATACACGAGTACAAGACGAAGCCGTTTGAGCTAAATGTCCTCCTAGAAGCTAGGCTAGTTGACTACGTGTGCTCGGGATATACAGGGATCGATGAGGCCGTAGAACTAGGTGAACTAATAACGAACATTAACAGCTAGGAGAACGAGTCATTTTTGCTAATAGAGTCCACGGCCACATGGTAAAGAGCCTTGCTCTCCACCAACTGAACTAGACGGGTTTATGCACGTGATCGTCACCGGCATATATGTACAGTTTCATGGGTGACAAGTTATGCCATTATACTACATAGGCAGAATAGGTAGAAACTAGGGAGTTTGAAACTTTCTGGCTCCAAAAGGAAATTAACAGAACTAAGCAGGACAAATAAGAGGCTTATACAAGAAGGCGTACATGTATAGTTTCAGGGGTGACAAATTATGTCATTATACTACATAATACAGAAACATATTGATACTAGCGAGTTTGAAAGCTTCGGGCTCAAAAGTAAATTACAAGTGAGCATGAGCGAAAGCAGGGCTAACTAGTTACCGAGGATGCTCCGTACGTATTGACTTTGAAATTTCAGTATCAACCAAGTACATTGAGCAAACAAAGGAAAGTCTACCAGCCCACTGAGAAAATAGACACTCTTAACAATACTTCACTAATTTGGAGAAAAAAATGTGGTTCAATGTCAAATTTCTCTAGAAATGAGAACGAAATATCTGAGAAGCCAACTCAGTAGCATAGCATTTACTTTGTATCATATAAAATTATGATTTGCGTTACTAACAAATAAAACACAAAAATAAACTCCAAATCTTTCATTGGGGGTATCGCCATGTGATCAAAATATGCTAGGATAATTGCAGTTTGAATTTAATCGAGGATTACCTGCTGC
Source organism: Puccinellia tenuiflora (assembly GCA_012064385.1). NCBI lineage: Eukaryota > Viridiplantae > Streptophyta > Magnoliopsida > Poales > Poaceae > Puccinellia > Puccinellia tenuiflora. The sequence continues at coordinate 1,313,779 of QRDG01000324.1, read as the reverse complement.
TCGCCGACCCAACTCATAGACTTGGAGGAGAGGCCAACCATCTGGCTGTAGATGCTTTCATGGTAGAAATTGCCTTCGCAGCAGGTTCAGCTCCCCGTTATACTTGAACGACACCTCCTCCCAGTGAGCCAAATCCACATCCACACTCGGTAGAAATGTGCCCTCACCTGCATATGTGCAGCACACTCGTCACTAATCTTGCGAGAAAGTTCAGTTTCATGGTACGAACAAGGTTCAGTTTCACACTTTACAAAAATAGACCTCAAGATTTTTGTGCGTTACTTTTTAGGTGTTCTGTAATATCAATCTCTCCTCACTGAAGAAACATAAGTTATCCTGAAAAGTGAAAAATGCAAGGCTTACTTATCTGTGTAGATTGACAAGGGTATGCCAAGGAAATGTATCATAACCAAATCTTCCTACATACAAAGTGCATACTGAAACCCTTACACAAGGGAATGACTCGAGCACGAGCAGCATCTAGAGAAACCGAATAATTTCGTTCAGTTGAGCGATTGGTCGTTCCTCGCTAGAGAAACTGATTTCACGGAGCAACGTCCTGGGTACAAGTGCAATTCCCGCTTGCTGCTGTTAGGTCAGATGCTAAAGACGAACCTGCTGAGGCGCGCATCTACACAACCCAAGTGCGTAGGAGACGATGGTACTAGAATGACTTCAGTTGTAGTTCAGTTGCCCTTACCCCGAGTGGCCGCCGGCCGGTGCCTCCGCCGCTCCACCGCGCTCTTGCCGGCCCCCACGCCCACGCGTCTCCGGCGCGGGAAGGATGGCGGCGCAATGCGCGCACAGCCATGTCCATCCGGATGAGTCTCTGTAGTTAGCAGTCCGCAGATGCAGTATTTTTTTTTTTTTTTGAGGCAAACAGATGCAGGATTATTGGTAGCGATGCCAATGTGTTACCCTTTCCGGTAGACCTAGGCATTTGTCGTGCCGGGCCGGGTTCGGGCAAAGTCTGAAAGAGCCCGACCAAAAAAAAGTCAAGCCCGAGCTCGGCCCCGGTCCGAAATAGTAAAAATAGCCTATTTTTGAATTAAAAATCATTTTTTATTAAATAGTATTAAAAATAGCCTATTTTCTGATAATATATACAAAATATATTGTTTTCGAGCCTAATTCGGGCTTTCGTGCCGGGCTTAGTGCGAAAAACAGAGGCCCAAGCCCGGTCCAAACTTCGGGCTTCGGGTCGGGCTCGTCGGGCGGGGTTGCCCAAGTTCCGGTTTCCGCGATACAATCAAAGTTGGCCAACGACCCGCCCTAAACGGATCTGACACGGCTCGACACGCGATGGCCCGTTTATTAGATGGGTCGTGTCATGCCAACCTTGGCGTAAACACAGCATCTATAGTAAACGAGCTGCCCCGTTAAACATTTTGGGTTGTTTCTGAGCAAATTTATGGCTTGTTGGGTCTATTTTTTCGAGTAATAATATAACAAAATTAATAAATGTTAAATGGGCCAAGCCACACCGGCCCGTGTGCCTAGCCTCTTGGCCCAGGCATGGCCTTCGGCGTGTCGCGGGCCAGGCACAACCCGTTTAGTCACGTGTCGGGCCAGGCCCCTACCGGGTCAGCCTCAGTGGGCCGTATGCCAGCGCCGCCTCAAGAGTTGGCTTTACTGGGCCGCTCCAAATGCGATCCAATATTAAAAGGTATTTTTTAATTGGGAGGGTTGTTTTAATTTGGCTCCCGAACTCTTATGCTCCTATCGAAATAAAAACTAGAAGAAATAGTAAAAGATTTCGAATGATTTTGAAACAAATCAATGGTGAACATATACAAGTTTTCTAAATACGAGCCCAATTTCGTGATGAAATGACATTTTTCATGATATGTCCAAAAAAAATCTGTATTATGAAAAGATAGTTTTTAAGTCCCATTTTGGCCACCGATTTGTTTTTTTTTCACATAGCAGTACACATGTCATTTCATCATGCAATTTAGCACATACATAACTTTTATATGATCACCATAAAAATATCAAAAAATAAATAAATGTTTTACTATGTTTTTCAATTTGGTAGGAGAATGTGAGCTTGGGACCTAAAGTAATTTCCGTTTTTTATAATCTTTAAAAAACTATCAAGTTTCTCTTTGCTATGTAAAATTTCAGTTCAAAGTTGTAAAAAACTGAAGCCATTAATATTTATAGAAACCTTATGAAACATGTTTTTTGAATCGATAAACATTTTTCTGAAGCATGAGAAGTATTTTTTTTTAGCCTCGTGAACAATTTTTAGAATCTCATGAGCAATCTTCTAAACCCGTTAATATTTTGTTCGAACATCATGATAATTTTTTGGGCCATGAACAAATGTTTTAAAAACCATGAACTTTTTTTCATGAATTTTTTAATATAAAACGAATGAAAATGAAAAGAAAAAGGTAAGATAAAAAGAAAAAAGAAAAACACATCATGTGTTGCAGCGTATTGGATGAATAGAAAGAGGAATAGAACCATGTCCCAAAGAGTTGGGACTAGGTTTTCTAGGGTTCCTCTTGGGTCGTATTTTTAGTTTTTCCCTTGGAAAAAGCCCGACGTGATGATATCACGGGACTTGTGAAAATTCTAGAAGTCAGGTAAAAGCTAGAGTAAAGTTTAAAAAAAGGTAAAAACTAGAGTTGATAAATGAGGTGATATAAACGTTCCTCCGTAAGTCTACGGATTTCACCCCTACACATGAAATTCTAGTCTCGTCTGTCTCACTCAAGTGAATTGGTTTCGAGAGCATTCCGCCACTTTTTGCCGACTTTCATTTTCAACCCGATTAACAGCCTACGTGCCCTTTACGCCCGGTAATTCCGAAGAACACTTGCCCCTTGCGGTCCTAGAACATATTATTTTGAAATATTGGACCTTGGGAACCTCTGGGAAATATTGTCCTTGTGGAGATCATTTGACAGGTTCTTGATATATATATGGTGGGAACAGAGGCAGTTCTAGCTGACATATTGTCGAAACACGTGGAGACCAAGCCCACGTCGAACGTTTGGCATCTAGCTGACATATTGTAATTCAGACTGGAGTGAGATGACCATTACCAGCAAGATCTGTCACTTCCTGAGCTTTGCAAAGTAGAGCACATCCATATTTGTAATAAGCGCTAGCACATTCTGGATCAAATTTTCCATAATGCTCAATCCTGGTTGTCAGGGTATTTGTTATACAATAAGAACACGAAACTGAAAGCAATGAAACATGTGATAAAATAAAACAGCACAGCCGTAATTTTCCCATCAACCATTTCGATGAGAAAAGGTGGTAAATAGGATATCCTGTGTCTGCCTGATACAACAAATGACTACATCTTAAACAGATTATAAAGCACAATTCTGAAGTAGCATAGAAATAAATTGCAGTGGAATTATTTACAGGATGTATAACATCTAACATACAGTAATATGCTAACACCTATACCACAAAATCCCCAAGCGTTGCTATCAAGTAACATTGGCTAGTTGGACTCCATAATCCATAGCAAACAAGAAACCTACAGAAACATCACACCAAGCCTGGGCTACCACCCGCAATGAAGCACTAGAGCACAGAACGAACAGAGAGTTTCTTACCTGATCTGGAGGCAGCGCACTAGACAGAGGATGGCGTTATCGAAGTCCCTCTTCTCTATGTCATTGTAGACCGTGATAAAAAGATGTTCAGCCAGTCCCAAAGTTTCCTCATTCTCAGCTTCAATGTGCTGGAGCCCATTGAATGGGGCATAGAAGCTAATGACGGGGAGCACAAAGTTGAATTGTTCTTACTCGAGAACTCTTCTAGCCACTCCGGAGGGCAGCTCGAATGAGAAAATGCCTTCCGAAGTACTCAGAAAAAACCGTTAGATCCTTCAGCAAAGCCAAGTAACACATGACCATCGATTCCAAACTTTGCATCAAGATCGAAGTGATCAAATGAATTGGTCAGCGACCAACTTGCAACGCCGTCAGCTTTGACATCTCTTGACCAGATGAATATATTACCATCATTCCCCTCAACAAAACCAAGTCCACCGTCCTCTCCAAGAACAAGAACAATAGTATCCTCATGATAAGCCGACCTATCTTCCATATCCGGCAAAGCAATCTGGGATAGTCTATGAGCAGACGGATCAAACTCAAAAAGGACCAACCCATCGGAAAGAAAGTATAGACAATCCCCTGGAAGCACACCGGGCCTACTCTCAAAGTTCTCAGCCAGGCCATGGAACGAAGCCACATTTGTCCAGGTATCCATCTGAGATGAGTAAAGGAAGCACCTCATGTCAGCGTCAACTCCATAAACATCGAATCGGGAAACTGAGGATCGGAGAATAGCAGCGCCACTTGGAAGTCGCCCCCGTTGCATCGGGGGCGATGGTTGCAACCATGCGCCGCGCAGACCACGGCCGCGTCCGGGTAGATGCTCTCGCTGGCCTCCGGAGGCACCGGCAGGTGCCGCCGAACACCCGTGACGGGATCCCAAACAAGTTCTTTATGTCCAAGCTCCCCGTCGCCCGTGGAGATGAACAGGCCGCGGCCGTGCCTGTAGTCGAGCACCTTCCAGGCATGGCGATCGGGAACGTGCTCGGGGAAGAAAGGTGAAGCCATGGTGGGTACGAAGATAGGGAAGCGCTCGTCGTCGCGATTGTGGAGGAAGCCGACGGGTAGAGGGTGTAGGTTGTGCTGGCGGAGGTGGCGGGCGAAGTCTGGGTCGGTGAGGGCGTTGCCAGTCCTTGCAGAGATGGCTCACACTTAAAAAGTACAGAGGTCCTGGGCTGGAGGCGGGAAAAGATGTGGTGGATGAGGTCATCCGGAAGAAGTGCCCAATCCGGATCCGCCGCCGTCATGTTCGCTTGGTGGATAGGGTTTGGATCTGGAGATGAACTGGAAATTCGTCTTAGAAGAAAGGGGAATAGTGGAAGAGGGTGATTCCCTCGCAGCCAGGGCCGGTCCAATCAAAAATCGGGCTCTGGGGTGAATGGAAATAATACTATTTATAGTAAACTTTTATATTTCTCTAGATCTTTTTTTTTAACATGTTATAGTATTAAAAGTATAATTTTTACTCGCATTGTTTAACCACATAACTGGGAATAGAAGTGAAAGATATTAAATTGTATCCCCTATGTTCCACAGTACAAGAATATTAGCAAGTTAATTTAGCTTGCTAAAAAGGCTTATCTTATGGAACATAAGTAGTATTGTAACAAAAGTCTATCTAAGAACTATTTTTAAAAATTCATAATGTATATAATTTATAGGTATTTACGGTAAATATTAAGATCAAATAAATATTTAAATAGCGCTTTCTAGTGTATGAATAAGCACGCATATTTATAAAATACGGTTTATAAACTAAACTAATGAGGCTATTTTTGTGTAGGCAAATTTTAACAAATTGTGCATATTATGTACTTGGTATCGAAACAACATAGGTTAAAATAATCACAAAACAAATAAAATAGTTTGTATTCTAATATGTTTGCATATTAAATTATTATCTGACAAGCCTTTATGTTTCATGTTTGCACACAATTTCTCCACCAGTTTATGAAATTAAATATGAAAATATACTTACGTAGATTTCTATAAAATCTGTAGGGCTACTGTCGAAATGAGAATAGAAGCTAATTAAATTTATTGTTTTTGGTCACACTAGGGTTACGTGACAAGAGGACAGTGGTGTGTATTTACTTCCACGAATTGACCACTTTTATTATGTTAAGCTCTCCGAGATTCCAAAATGTAGGGCAGCATGACTTTTCATCATATGTAATTCATGTATTTATTGACTAATGATATCAAAATATATGGATTGAACTTGTATGGCCTAGTTGCATGTTGTCTTGTAAAGCACTTTTTCATATGCATTTATATTAAAAAAATTAGACCTATTATATAACTAAATTTTTATAATTAAACTTATGCATTGTTGCCCAGAAAAATTAAATTCATTCAAGTTTTAAATTTTTTATAGTGAGTATTAAATAATTTATAGGTGTACTTTTGAAATTTTCTTTTTCGGGTTAATACTTGTAAATTTCATTACAAAAATCTATATCTATCTTTACCTAGTAATAAAAGTAGTAAGGTTTCTTCCTCCGAAATTTTCGTCCGTTTGGTTGGTTTGTTCGTCTGTTGTGCGTTTCCTCTGTTTCTTTCGTCCGTCGTGCGCTTCGTATGTCGCATGCCAATACAACTCCAAGTCTCCAACTCTCCTAGTCCCAAACTCCCAATGCAATACGGTAATCAAGTCCTAATGCCATACGGTAATTTCCTTATCGGTTTTAGTCCCTCGACCTTAGCCTCATATCAGGGAGGGGAAGGACCCGATGCTTGGTTTTAGAAACCTACCGATCGTCTGCGGCGGCACACGTGCAGCAGCAGCAGCAGCGTGGTCATCGGCAGGCCACCACCTCGACGCCCTCCTGTACGTAATGCGCGCCCGGGATGGCCAGTCAGAGCTAGCGGTGCAGCAACACCAACAGTGGCATTGGGCCAGGGATCACCAAGATCGGCCTCCGACGATTGGAGCCTTCAGGACAGGTTGGGTGTAAGCGGCACTCGACGTCCGCCTCCATGGTGGCGCATAGCTTCATCGTCCTCACGCACCCTGCGCCCCGAGACCCTGACTTGTCTACGGGGTCGAGCTAGATGCCCCTGTCGCGACCTCATCGCCCTGCGCGCCGCCCAGGTTCCTTTGCACCAATGGAGTGAGAGGGACGACTGAAGAGGTTGCATCTGTTAAAGTTCAGTTTTTTTTATTTGCAGTTCAGTTTTCAGTTCTTTTTTCGTCAGAAGAACTTACGTGATGATGTGAACAAGTTCACTTCTTGCTCGATTCAGTGGCTCATGACGTGCGGTGTTCAGGGTAGCCGGTAGCGGGTCTGCACTCTCCCGAGCGCCGCACTGGCCTACCCCAAGTCCCCAAGTCGCCTCTGACCTCATGGCGCTGCACTGGTCTCCTCGAGCTCCGCCCCTCGGCTCAAGCTTCAGGGACGACAACAGTTCATGTTTGTGCAGCACAGATGTTCACTCAAACCATTCGTCACGCAGGTCACAGCCATGGCCTCCCTCTTTAATTATCTATTTATTAGTACTCAATATTCAAGCATGTCCTGCAGCGGATACAGTGCACATGAATACATAGGACCGGGGCATGCCCACAAAAGAGTTAGATATATTATGTTGGGAGATATGTAACTTAATACTGTACTTTGACCCATTGTTTCAAGGCTTATTTAGAGTGTACAAAATATAATGTAAAAGTTTTTTAGTTATTTTTTTTGTTTTCTTCATTGGGGATCCATCCAATGAACTAATAGGAAAGTAAACTCATCTTTTGTGTTCAGGATGGTGATAATATAATTATTTACTGTAATTGTTGTTATACATCACATATACAACACATTTAGTTTGTACGTAGGTGTATCGGCAAAAATGAATTATGAATTTCAGTTTCAAGAATTTATCTTTATATGCTTATAGTTAGCCGGTTAGTTTATCTAGCATATAGATCACGTTCAATCATTTCCTGCTTTATTAAATGTTAATAAGTGGGCCTTTTGTTGCTTTCTATGTTAGTAATGGAATTTCTCACCTTACCATACAACTTCATTTTTTACAATGCATCAAGGGATGTCTCTGCTGGTTTACCACAGAACGACCCCGTGCAAGGGGTGGGAAGGGTCGTACTGCTGGTGGCGGGGACAACGGATTTGGTGGTCGTTAGCCAAGGTCCAGTAATTTTTTTCAAGCTGAGTTTCATAAGTACCATGTTTATGTTGATGTGATGCCGATGTCGATGTAGACCTAAGTCATAACGGTAGGAGCGTGTAAAGATTTGTTTCTCCCGTTGCAACGCACGGGCACATTTGCTAGTATTTAAAAAAAAACTACAAATATCCAAGGAGATGCAACAAAGGAACTATCTAGTTGGATCACGACGGCTTTCCTCCCATGTAATCCTCTCTTCTCCTACCTCTGGTTTTGGAGTGGCTATGCAGATATCTTCGACTGCCGACATGCAGCGCGAACAAGGGTCGACTGGAGTGGGCAGGCGACGAAAGATATCCACAAGGAGCTCATCAGGGATCAATGGTAAGGAAATTTCATTGGCGCCGGTGCTCAAGGGTGACGAATTCTAGGGGAGGGTCCACGTCTCGTGTTGGTCCACCGATCGCCATCGCACATTCTGTCGTTTCTTAGTTTGGAAACCCTACATTGATTCTTCTGTGAGAGGGGTGTGAGAAACTTGTTGCTGCATTTCGCATGCCCTTCTAGCAGATGTGAATACGTTCTCGGTCGATCATTGTCAAATAAATCCTATCCCTATTACCAGTATAATCAAATGACATGACGCGAAATCAGTTCACCACCCGTCTCTAAAAGGACTCTTTAACGTCTTAACCCAATTACAGATACAACGGTCGCATGAACGAACCTTCCTTCCATGTACCACTTCCTGGGCAGACACGAGATTAAGTTTAATCAGCTAGTTTTTAGTTACTTGTGACAATACTATGTATAGCAATGGAAGAGTTCGTTCCATGCAGCTGCTACAGAAGAGTCTCCCCAACCATATATGTGAGTTCAGGCTCACCTGGAGCCCACTACTTGACATTTCATGAATGTGACATTTCCAAAGGGGAGATTAGGCCAAATAGAGTACACTGACGGGATAAGAATCTGATGGTCAGGTAGGTGGCAAGATGCTTTCAGGATAGGCTAATCAGCCCGAGCAAAATAGATTACTGAAAAGGCGAGAATCCCACTGATATTACCACCATATCGACATGTAAACGCACACCTCAACTTTCTCTAGGATCTGGACCTCCTTTTGGTTTTGTAGTAGAGCCAGGCAAAGAGATCTCTGTCTAGTGTCTAGCATCTAAACATGTGCCTGATATAAGAAACAGATTTCCTATTCTGCCTAAACATGACAGTAATTTCAGCAATCCTGTGAGCTGTGTTTTCATGACCAGTTGGAAGCCTTACTTTGTTAATAGGCAACACAGCGCGAACAATTTAATGGAAAGCGACATTCTGCGTTGAATATATAATGTCGCTACAGTTGTCCGATGTGATCATATAAGAAATTATACTGCAGTCAGTAGACAAAAATTTGCTAAAAGATGATAGAATTTATTTGATAAAACGTATTATGAGTTAGATCCGCAAAACTGGCTAAAACAGAACTGCCAATTAAGTCGTGGTCACACATTTAGTGGACAAGCTAGTGCAAAACCACTTCTTCTGACCATGTCTTATACACCCTGAATGAACAAAAAAAAAGGCATGTAAGACCAATTAGCCGACATATGTTTCGCTCTATAAGCATAGCCAAGTTAGAGAAGGAGAGCTGGATCGTAGGACAGCTGGATGAAATACAAAAAGAGATGCAAGAGCCATACCATGGCTAATCTTTGTAGTCACCCTGCTGCTAGCAAGCATCAAGAGGTAACACAGCCAGGATGGCGAAGCCTGTATGCCGTGAAACATGTGGTGACCTCACCATCCCGTACCCTAATGGTTGCTTCTTAAACTTCCATCTGAGCCAAACCGATCGCACTCACAAACTCACTTCAGACAGAGATGCTGCTACACATAGAAAGTTAGAAAGTGAGCCTATGCTTTTCCCTCAGCTAATAGTAATACAAGCCTCTTGCATGGTTGGAATCACAAGTAATCCGACCCTTTGCGTTGGTATATTTCCAGCTGACATTCCGAGGTGAGTTTGTAAAATTTTCCTGCAACATTAATCCAAGGAAAACTGGTCGAACATTAATCCAAGGAAGAACTCCGGCGCAAACGTATTCTCGCATCCAAGTCGATCGAGACAGCAGAATTCAGTCCAAGGGATTCGCGGAATAATCCTACCCCTTTATCTCCATGACCAGTCTAATCAAATGCTGTGACGCAAAATCAGTTCATCTTCTTTGTCGTTGGCCCAGATGTGCATTAGTCATATCTCCCTGTCCTTTTAAAAGACTCTTTAACGACCTGACCCGGTCACAGATACAACGGTCGGATCAGAGAACCGTAATTCCTATCATGCACCGCTCGCTGTCTTGACCCTCTGTCACCAAGTCCATTTCCCGGCTTGTTCACCTGCCGCAACACGAGATCAAGTTTAATCAGCTAGTTTTAGTTACTGGTGATGATACTAAATACAGCAGTGAAACAGTTAGTCCATGCATCCATGATAGAAGAGGATCCCCGATCTAATATGTGAGTTCAGACTCACCTGGTGGCTGGAGCCTACCAATGGCCACTACACTGCTTCCATTTCATAAAAAGGTCCAGTTGTACACATGTGACATTTCATTAAAGATTGTGATCGTCAGGTCCTCTATTAGGTGGCAAGGTGCTTTCAGGAAAGGCCAATCAGCCCAAGCAAATATATTAGTAGAAAGGGGAGAATTTTACTGTTGTAGCCATCATATCGACATCTAAACGTGTGGCCCTGTTTCTCAAGGAACTGAGCCTCCTTTTATTTTATATTAAAGCAGGGCAAAGTGATCTCTGTCTAGCATCTAAACATGTGCCTAATATAAGAGCAGATCTGCTTTTCTGCCTAAGCATGACACTAATTTCAGCGCACTAGTGAGCTGTGATCATAACCAGTTGGGAACCTTTTCTTTTATGCAACAGAGGAGAACAATTTACTGGAAAGTGGCATCCTGCATTAAGTATATTATTTTGGCCACAGTTGTCCAGAGTGATCATATAAGGAATTCTGAAGATAAAAAAACAGTGTAAAAGAGTTCCCCATTTTGTAGACCAAAATTGTCATGCCTAAGAATAGGATCCATATCTGTTAAGAAAGCTTAGATTTATTTGATAAAAAATATTATTATTTAGATTCACAAAACTGGCTAAAACAAAACTGCCAGTTAAGTCACGATCTTGTGTGTACCCCAACACCACTTGTTCAGACCGCGTCTATACCCTGATTAGACTAAAAAAAAGGCATGTAGGACCAACTAGTGCACATCTGTTTTGCAATATAAGCCATAGCAAAGGAGCAAAGGAGAGCTGCATCATAGGACAAACAGAAGAGCCAGAAATACACAAAGAGATGGCGAGATCCTTACCATGGCAAATCTTTGCAGCCACCCTGCTGCTAGCAAGCATCAAGAGCAGCAGCACAGCATCCAGGATGGCGAGGCCTGGATGCAGAGAAACATGCGGCAACCTCACCATCCCGTACCCCTTCGGTATCGGTCAAGGTTGCTTCTACAGTCAAGGGTTCGATGTTTCATGCGAGAACAATCGAGTTTTCATGGGTGATTCAAGCAGCCAAATGGAGATCTACAACATCAGTCTGGTAGAAGGGCAGGCCCGAGTCAGCACCTTGATTGCCTCCAAGTGCTTCTACAGCAATACCAACAACACAGATGGATGGGCCTCATCAGGTACTGCTGATTTCTTTACAATATCCACCAAGGCGAACAAATTAACAGCAGTTGGATGCAACACCCTTGCATTCCTGGGAGGCTTTAACGAGCACAGTGTCGGAGCTGGATGTTTCTCCATGTGCGCGGACAAGCAAAGTGTGGATGACAGTGGACAGTGCTCTGGGATGGGATGTTGCCAGACATCTATTGCACCAAACCTCAGTTCCTCTAATATAACATTTGATGAGAGATTCGACAATTCTGAGGTGCGTGGCTTCAACCCATGCAGTTATGCTTTTGTTGCTGAGCACAATTGGTTCAGGTTTGAGGCTTCCTATCTCGAGGATGATAAATTCACAGAGAAGTTCAGCGATGGGGTCCCTACTGTGCTTGACTGGGTTGCTGGACATGAAAAGTGTGATGAAGCAGTGAAGAACGTTTCAACATATGCCTGCATCAGCAAGAATGGCCATTGCATCATGTCACCAAATGCTACAGGGTATCTCTGCACCTGCAACGATGGTTTTGCAGGCAACCCCTACCTGGAAGAAGGATGCCAAGGTCAGTAACTCTCAGTAACTCAATTTCTTCTTTTGAGTTCATCTTAAGTTAACTGTGCATTGATATTCAGTTTTTTCTCGACCCTTGCATGTTGTTTGCAGATATCAACGAGTGCAGTTTTCCAGATCAGTATCCTTGCCATGGAGTCTGCAGTAATACGATTGGGGACTACGGTTGTTCGTGCAAATCTGGGACTCGAAGTGTAGATCCAAAGAGAGAAACCTGCAAACCAATTGCGGTTTCAGAAAGAGTTAAATTAACAAAAATGTTTATAGGTAATCTTCATATGCTCATAATATTTCGATAAGTGTCTTGGAATAGCATGGTTTGGTCAAACTGATAACACATGGCAAGGCATTACTGACATGCATACCTAGAAATCTAAACTCCGCCCCATATTTGTAAATGCATATTAGGACAGTTACACTACCTTATCCTGTTTGTAAAATATGCATATTAGGACAGTCACCCTACCTTATCCTAGAAGTATGCACTGTAATCGGAATGGAGATAAGGTGCAGAACCATAAATTCTAGTCTTGTGCATGATTTAAGATATGCTGATGGTAAATTAAATAGTTAGTATAAAACAGTAACCAGATCCTGTAAGTTCCAGCAGTTCGCAGATAAATGATACCAGAAGTTATTATCATAGAAAAAAAGAACAATGCGAGTTTTGGTATATTCATATGCTATTGGCTGCTGCATACTAAAGCAACCATATGCAATAATGACAATGGAAAACAACTAAAACACAAAGATATAAAGTACCCGCCACATTGTCCACTTTTTTTATTGCATATGGACAAAAAAAAACTAATTTAATTATTTGTTCGAATGTACTGAATGATAAAACTACAAGCAGTTGAGAATTTCCCCTTTTACTTTGTGCCTCAAACGAAAGGCCTTCTGGGCAAATTAAGCCAGGATGTGGATTTTCAGCACCCGAGCTCACATGCTCTCTTTTTAAGAAAATTCAAAGAATGAATTTATAAAGTTGAAAAAAATCCAAAATCAATCTGGTATGTAGATATTAAGTTGAACCGTGTACTATCAAGGTTTTTGTGAAAAAACTTGTTGATTTGTAGTCTGTCTGAAAAAAACAACAACGATCGCTAAAATAGCATTTTCTTCAGAGCCACATGAATGTACAGGTTTTCATGAAAATTGAAATCTGACCAAAATGAGTCATCTACATGTGAGAACTTTCTGAAAACAGAGCAAGTGCTCCCTAGCACCATTCTGCATTATCCTTTAGGATTACAGTAACTAAATTGCTGAAAGAATGTTATACTTGGCAGGTATTTCAGCATGTGTTTTGCTTCTCCTAATCTGCACTTTTGCGCTGCTGATTGAATGTCAAAAGAGAAAGCTTACAAAAGAAAAGGAGACATTCTTCAAGAAAAATGGGGGTCTGCTATTATATGACCAGATAAGGTCAAAGCAAGTTGATACAGTGAGAATATTCACAAGAGAAGAACTAGAGAATGCAACAAACAATTTTGACTCAAGCAGAGAACTAGGAAGAGGTGGTCATGGAACTGTTTACAAGGGAATTCTCAAAGACAGCAGAGTAGTAGCTATAAAGCGCTCAAAGGTTATGAACATGGACCAGAAAGATGAATTTGTGCAAGAGATGATTATACTTTCACAGATAAACCACAGGAACGTGGTAAAGCTTCTGGGTTGTTGCTTGGAAGTGGAAGTTCCAATGTTGGTCTATGAATGCATCCCGAACGGCACCCTATATGAGCTGCTACATGGTAAAAATAGAAGGCTGCCCATTTCACTGGATACCCGTCTCAGGATAGCTCAGGAATCTGCAGAAGCACTAGCATATCTGCACTCATCAGCATACCCTCCCATAGTTCATGGAGACGTAAAATCTCCAAACATTCTCCTAGGCGACAACTACACAGCAAAAGTGACCGACTTTGGAGCATCAATAATGCTTACTACGGATGAAATACAATTTATGACATTGGTACAGGGAACTATAGGCTATCTGGACCCTGAATACTTGCAAGAGCGCCAACTAACAGAGAAGAGCGATGTTTATAGTTTTGGAGTTGTGCTCCTAGAGCTAATTACGATGAAGTTCGCAATTTATTCGGATGGTTCTGGAGAAAGGAAAAACCTTGCATCGTCTTTCCTTCTGGCAATGAAAGAGAACGGACTTCAGTTCATCCTGGACAAGAATATACTGGAGTTTGAAACGGAGCTGCTCCAAGAAGTTGCTCAACTGGCAAAGCGTTGTTTGAACATGAGGGGGGAAGAACGGCCATTAATGACTGAAGTCGCTGAGACATTGAAGTCAATACGAAGCACCTGGAAAGAACAATTGGTTCAGAATCCTAGAAAGGAAACCGAATGTTTGCTTGAGAACTCATCACACTATGACCCTTCTAGCACTGGACAGCACGGAAGTCTGATGGCGCTAGATTTAGAAAGTGGTAGATGATAAATTGCTTACGAAATCATATATTGTATGTAGGGATTGAATTTAATATTTCCTGGCATAAATATCATGTAAGAATGTGTTCACGTTTTATTGATGTATCAGGTGCCACCATCTCATGTATATGGTTGTATGTAGCTAGCTGTTGTGTTCATGGCATGTGAGCAAATAAAGGCAAGACAGACATGACAATGTTCTTGCAAATGGCAAGATAACCAGGACAGGGAGGGCAACATACACAAGTGAGAGTACTAATTATCAGATGCTTATGGAAAGGCAAGGAACTAAAAATGAACACACGAACAGTTTGTAGCTTGGTTGCAAATGCTTATGGAAAGGCAAGGAACTAAAAACGAACACACGAACAGTTTGTAGCTTGGTTGCAAATATACTTGTACAGTGGCATATAGCTTAATGCAAAATGTGAGAGAACATTGAAAACTTGACAGGTGTGATATTTACTCATAGTAATATTAGCTGAACCAAGAATCTTGGATAGAAAATGCTAAATATTGAGTGCTTGTTTTAATAAAATAAAACATCAGTTGAGTGCTTGATTGTTCCTAAAGAAACTGATTACACAAAGCAACATTGGTTGTTATCTGGGCAGGAATTAGTTGGTACACGGAATGAAAACAGGAATCCCCCCACCACTTTCCTGCCCCACCAATTAACAATAGTACTTTGGTGCACCAACACCGTGCCTCTCCTCTCCTGCTCACCACTTCTCAACTCACGACTTGACCCAACCAACATCTATCTCACCAGGCCGGGTCAACACACCTCACCTGGTTCGGTGTATATCCAGGCAGGCAAGTTAGCTTCCCCTTTTAAGCCAAACCGATCACGTTCACAAGCTCCCTTAAGAGTTCAGATAGAGATGCTACACATGTAAGGTAGAGCGTGTTGATTACAGGATAGGATTTGTCTCCGGCTTACTGTTACAAGATTATGGACCTGATGAGATGCATCACATGGCTTGGGGCATGTTAATATTTCCTTCCAAACACAAATAATCCTGTCGTTTGTCCTTTTTATAGATTTGACATACAGCACTACGCACAAACTCAGCAGCGACTTTCAAGAGATATTTTTAACTGAACAGGTAAATTTTCAATGACAAACTACGCTCCACAGGGTAGCATGAAAGAACACAAAGTGGCGTGTGTTGACCCAAGGATGAACTTGCTGTGCAAGTCTGTTGGCATCCTAGTTGATCAAGACAGCAGAATTAGTTCAAGGTATTCAGCAAAACAGTCTTACCCCTTTACCGGTTCCAGTGGCGTGCGTTGACCCAAGGATGAACCTGCTGTGCAAGTCTGTTGGCATCCTAGTTGATCGAGAGCACAGAATTTGTCCAAGGTATTCAGCAAAACAGTCTTACCCCTTTACCAGTTCCAGTCTAACCAATGCCGTGACACAAACCAGTTCACCTTCTTTTTCGTCGACCCGGATCCGCATCAGATTATCTCCTCATCCTTTTAAAAGATTATCTTTAACAACTTGACCCAATCACAGATAAATCGGTCGCATCAAACATGTTCCTGACTCAATCACCTGCGGCAACACAAGATTAAGTTTACTAGATGCAGTGCTATTTTACGTTAGTGACCAAAGGGTAAATACAGTGATGAAACAGTGCATCCATGCAACCAGGATAGAAGAGTCTCCCGAAACTTATATGTGAGTTCATGCTCACCTGGAGCCTACCAATGGGCACTACACAACTTCATTTCATTAGAAAACCAGTTGTATGATGTGACATCTTATCAAAGAAGCCCAGACAAGTTAAGCCAAATTGAGCACGTTTGTGCAACAAGATTGCAAGAATCTGAGGACCGGGTCTTTTGGTAGGTGGCAAGATCCTTTCAGGAATTAAAAGCCAATCGGCCCAAGCTAATAGATTAAAGAAAAAGGGAGGACTGGACAGCTCAGTTTCTCGGACCTGAACCTCCTTTGACCAGTTGGAAACTTTATTTTGTTAATATGCAGCGTAGAGAACGAATTTCCTAGAGTGGCAGCCTGCATCCAATAGATTATTTTTGCTGTAATTGTCCAGTTTGATCATATAAGAATTTTACAAGATAAAAGTAGTGCAAACAGTTAATACTCAATATGTTAATAGTCCAAACAGTGATGGGTGGGGCCATATCTGCCAAAAAGAATACAGCTTATGTGCTAACTATTATCAGTAGGTTTGCAAAACTGGCATCACTCATCACTCTTTCTCAAAAGACACATACAAATTGCCAATTAAGTCGCAATCTCACGTTTGGGTTGCGGAGCATACAAGCGAGCTGATCCAAACCCCAAAACCATTTCTGACTAGTCTACAGTCTACACCCTGATTGGAAAAAACAAAGCATGTGAGACCAATTATTCCACATCTGAATCGTACTTAAGCATAGCCAAGTTAGAAAAGGAGAGCTGGATCGTAGGATAAACAGAAAAAAGAGGCGAAAATACACAAAGAGATGGCAGGAGCCTTACCATGGCTAATCTTTGCAGCTGCCCTGCTGCTAGCAAGCATCAAGAGCAGCATAGCGTCAAGGATAGCGAAGCCTGGATGCAGAGAAACATGTGGCAACCTCACCATCCCATACCCCTTCGGCATCGGTGAAGGTTGCTTCCGTGAAGGGTTCGACGTTTCATGTGAGAACAACACTGTTTACAGGCATAACTCCAGCAGCAGAATGGAGATCTACAGCATCAGTCTGCTAGGAGGGCAGGTCCGAGTCAATACCTTCATTGCCTCCAACTGCTACTACAACAACCAAGGTGGATGGGCCTCATTAAATACCGGTGAGTTCTTTACAGTATCCACCAAGGCGAACAAATTAACAGCGGTTGGATGCAACACCCTTGCATTCCTTGTCGGCTTTAACAAGTATAGTGTCGGAGCTGGGTGCTTCTCGATGTGCACGGACAAGCAAAGTGTGGATGATAGTGAGCAGTGCTCTGGCATGGGCTGTTGCCAGACATCTATCGCGCCAAACCTCGTTTCCTCCAATATAACATTTGATGAAAGATTCAACAATTCTGAGGTGCGTGGCTTCAACCCATGCAGCTATGCTTTTGTCGCCGAGCAGGATTGGTTCAGGTTCGATGCTTCTTATCTCGAGGGCGAAAAATTCACAGAGAAGTTCAAGGATGGAGTTACTACTGTGCTTGACTGGGTTGCTGGAAATGAATACTGTGATGAAGCGGTGAAGAACATGTCATCCTACGCCTGCAGTAGCAAGAATGGCCGATGCATCAATTCGTCGAATGCTACAGGATATTTCTGCACCTGCAACGATGGTTTTGAGGGCAACCCCTATCTGGAAGAAGGATGTCAAGGTCGGTAACTCGCCTTATTTTGAGTTCACCTCAAGTTATCTGTACAGTGATCTAAGTTATTTCTCTATTCTTCATCACGTTTGCAGATATCAACGAGTGCAGTTTTCCAGATCAGTATCCTTGCAATGGAATCTGCAGTAATATGATTGGGAACTACAGTTGCTCATGCAAATCTGGGACTCAGAGTATAGATCCAAAGAGAGAGACCTGCAACCCAATTGCAGCTTCAGAAAAAGCTAGATTAACAAAAATGTTTACAGGTAACCTTCAGATGCTACAAAAACTTCAGTAGGTGTCTCGGAATAGCATGAATAAGTCGAACTGATATAGCACGTATAATGAAGATACATTATAGAAATCATAATCTTGTTCCCAATTTAAAGATGCTGATGGTAAATTACATACTTATAAAATAGTAGCCAAGTGCATGTGTGTTGCAACAGATCATATACACAAAACTCACAACATAAAAATAAAATAATGTGGGTTTTCTTGCATTTGACTGTCATCGGTTGCTTGTAAGTTACAACTTAACTCAAACTTTGCACTAAAACATTATACTAATTATATTCAAGCAATCATATGAAACATATATCAAGCATAAATTTATCATTTAGCAAATATGTACCTCTAAAGACAGGGCGTACCCAGTGCCAAAAGCTCCCACACATTGTGGGGTCTGGGGAAGGGAATCTCTAGGCAGTTTATCCCTTGCTTTTATGCAAAGAGGTGATTATATCCCAGGACCTCTAGGACACAAGAGGAGATACTATACCACTGCGCCAGGCCCGCCCTTCAATATAGTACCTCTCATGCATAAATTATTATTTCTGAATCTGGAAAATACATACAAATTTGCATTCGATCAGCAATCCACAGATAATCATGTCTCACGTCCTCCAGAAAAAAATGTGATTCTTACACATGCATGCATCTTATATTAGTCATAGGAATGACTAGAGCCGGTTTTAGAACCTGCTAAATATGAACCCAATGTTTTAACTTGGTAAAAAAAACTTATTTGCAAGTTTTGAAAATGAAAAAAAAAACTTATTTGCAAGCAAACTTTTGTAAAACAATATACTCATTGTATACTGTGTGAAAATCAGAAAATGAATTTATTTGCAACAAGTTTCAAAGCTTATATTAACAATTTGTTCCATGCCTCAATTACTTATTCTTGCACACTCGCAGATGATCATATTTGTCCATGAAAATTTTCCCTACTTGCATGATTATCTTTGCAATTTTTCAAAACTTCAAAATACAAAAAAAATACCTGTTTCAAAAATTGAGTGCATATGTACCTAAGTTCTAAACAGCATTTTCGTAATAATGACAGTAGATGACTACTAAAACACACAAAAGACTGTCTCTAAGTTTGTCACACAAACAATAGCTGCATATGCTCCATTGACTTACATGCAGATCACATGTAAACTACCCACCGCATTGCCCACCTTTATCACTGCATAAGGAACAAAAGGCATACCTATTTACTCATTCAAATGTAATAAATGATAAAACTACAAGTAGTAACCCGTGCTTATGTTCTAAATCAAGCAGTTGCAAACTAAATCTTGTTCTGGTAACTGAAATAAAATGTCCTCTGGCTAATTGAGAAAATAATTCTAGTAACTGAAAGAATGTTGTTCTTGGCAGGTATTTCAGCATGTGCTATACTTCTTCTTATCTGCATCTTTGCACTCCTGATGGAATGTCAGAAGAGAAAGCTGGTGAAAGAAAAGAAAATATTCTTCCAACAAAATGGCGGCCTGCTATTATATGAGCAGATCAGGTCAAAGCAAGTTGATACAGTAAGAATATTCACAAGGGAAGAACTAGAGAATGCAACAAACAATTTTGACTCAAGCAGAGAACTGGGAAGAGGGGGGCATGGAACTGTTTACAAGGGAATTCTCAAAGACAGCAGAGTAGTAGCCATAAAGCGCTCAAAGGTTATGAACATGGACCAGAAAGATGAGTTTGCGCAAGAGATGATTATACTTTCACAGATAAACCACAGGAATGTGGTAAAGCTACTAGGCTGTTGCTTAGAAGTGGAAGTTCCAATGTTAGTCTATGAATGCATCCCGAATGGCACCCTATTCGATCTGCTGCATGGTAAAAACAGAAGGCCGTCCCTTTCACTGGATACTCGTCTCAGGATAGCTCAGGAATGTGCCGAAGCACTAGCATATCTGCACTCATCAGCATCCCCTCCGATAGTTCATGGAGATGTAAAATCTCCAAACATTCTCCTAGGCGACAATTACACAGCAAAAGTGACTGACTTTGGAGCATCAAGAATGCTTCCAACAGATGAAAAACAATTTATGACAATGGTACAGGGAACTATAGGTTATCTGGACCCTGAATACTTGCAAGAACGTCAACTAACAGAGAAGAGTGATGTTTATAGTTTTGGAGTTGTGCTCCTAGAGCTAATTACGATGAAGTTTGCAATTTATTCTGACAGTGCTGGAGAAAGGAAAAACCTCGCATCATCCTTCCTTCTGGCAATGAAAGAGAACAGACTTCAATTCATCTTAGACAAGAATATACTGGAATTTGAAATGGAGCTGCTCCAAGAAGTTGCTCAACTGGCGAAGGCTTGCTTGAGTATGAGGGGGGAAGAACGGCCATTAATGACGGAAGTGGCTGAGAGGTTGAAATCAATACGAGTCACCTGGAGAGAACAACTGATTCAGAATCCTAGCACGGAAACGGAATATCTGCTTGAGAACTCATCACAGTATGACCCTTCTAGCACAGGACAGCACAGAAGTCTGATGGGGCTAGATTTAGAAAGTGGCAGATGATAAATTGCTTATGAAATCATAGATTGTAGCAGACATGTAAAAATGTGTCATTGTTTTAAATGACAACCTTCCTTACATGAATAGCAACTATGTACCATGATTTGAAGTACTCCAGTACATCAGCAACATTGAGTTGCTACATCGTGCAAGAAAAAAATAGCCATCGCCTTCCTCTAGGGGTTTAATATCCCCCTAGCTTATGCATGTATCTGGTGAGCAACTCCTTTTGTATAGGCTCTGATGCACCTCCTGTATATATCTTGAACACCTTTTACTCTATATTAAGTTGATTCTTTTAGTTTGTACCAACAGGGGAATATGTTTTTGTTTTGGATTTTTCCTAGATCTTAAGTGATTAGCACAAACTTACCCACTTCGAATGTGACACTATTCTCCATGAAAAAATCAGCTCATAAAGTTTAACATATGGAATAGAAGTTTTGGGTATGTATGTACTTCAAAGTTGACAATATAGACATTCAGCAGATATAGCCAGCAGAAAACAATAATTACAAGATAATTACACTGGGAGAAAATATTCACAATTAACAACAAAAGGGGAAGCTTATGTCCACACCTTGTCATGTGGCCTTAAAGCATGATGCTTGTATTATCTGCACAGCAAAATAAAGGAAATGCCGTAAATTTTTTAGAGCTGCTGATTTCAAGTAGACCGATAAAACCAGCATCTAGCCAGATATATATACATTACCACAAAGAAGTGAACAAGGTCCATTAGTCGCTGGTACTTCATAAGGTCAATAAAAACAATTTTATTTCTTTATTTTCCACTTTTCACTAAGCATAAGCAGCATGCCATTTGTTGCCTCAAATATTATGTCTTGAACAGTTTGAATATATGATTAAAAAAATTGGGTCTGCACAAACCAACAAATCAGAGCATATATGGAGAAGATATCTCTGCCCTGTGCACTCATACTGCCCAACAAAGAACAGAGGGGAGAGACTTAATTATGCATATTTTTATAAAAAACTGACCCATCACAACATGTCAAGGGGTGAGAAACCATAACAAAATGCCAATTCTAGTATCCAATAGTGTTACAGATCATTTCAGAAAGAAAAAACTAAAACATCATGAAACACAATCCGAGTTTGTTAGACGGGGTAGGTGACAAGCTTTTCTCGGCCAAAACAATCATAGTACATCCCTCCGTGAATATATCACAACAGATGACTGAAGGTCTCTATCGATCTTGAAGTGGGAGTGGAAAAACCTCCTAACCTGTCAACCATAGTACATGTTAATGAGTGCAAGTCAAGGAGATAAGAGTAGGAACAAAATCGGCATGTAGTATAGAACTGAAACTGATCATGTAATGTAGTACAACTCATCCATTTCACTAAAAGAGATGTACAACTGTGATAAGCTAACTATCAGAAGTACAACAAAATGATACCATACCAGTATTTACCATAACAGTAATTGGAAACTAAGATTGTTATCTTTGGCCAAAACAATGTTCACCACTTGCAAGCAATTGGAAACTCAGGTTACATGCTTTGATGCTTATCCTTACCACTTGATAAGAAATGCTTTTTAGGAAGCCACAAATTAATATTCTTAGGAACAGGACTATGGGTGTGTACTATTGAAGTCCACCTGAACCTCATAAGAAAAGGATAAACATTCAAATGTGACCTCTCTTTGACAACATATTTTCCTTGTTTTAAATGAGTCAGCTAGATTGTAGCCATTATGGAAGAACATGGTGGTCAATTGTTTGAAGGCACCCAACAATCTCTGTTTACCAGCAAACTTAGTCAATATGATATGCTGCCTTCCTTTCGAGTTGTATTCGCTATGAGTGTAAATTAACTGGTGATGTTGAATAAAATGAGCACCTGGTTTGATTTTCAAACAGAAAAGGCACATTGTTGCTAAGGTGAAATGGGATATTACCTCTTGAAAAGAATCACGCAGAACCAACTGAAGAACGCGTCTTTCTTCAGATTCAAACAATACAATGTGACTGAAGGAAGATAAATTTCCAAAAACCTCACCCACAAAATCAAGTGGGTTCATAAGGAAACGATCTGACTCATCCAGGGTCCCTTTATTATCACTGAGAACATGGAAATTAAGTCAGGGGAGATCGGCTGACTTTTGGCACAATGTGTCACATGAAATGTTATATCCACTTGACTATAGAGAGTAAAAGGACAAATACCTGGGAGTACAGTCCAAAAAGCGCATAGGTAGGTTGCTATGTAAGCTAGAGTAATAAGGCGTCGAATGGCAAGGCATGAGAAAGAGGACACTGCTAACTCTTCCATCATGGGCTTCTTTTGACAGATAAAACATAACATCTTCAGTTCCTCTCTGTCACAACGTAAGGTGCATATAGCTATATAAGAACATGTCAACAGGAGAAAAAAGATATTGGAAAGGAAGAATAATCAGAAATAATAGCAAAACAGTAAAATTAATATGTCGAACAAGTTTGCCATAAAAAGTCCGATGAACTGCAGCAACAAGAACATGTTGACACATATACACAGAGAAAATGGCTTACTTGATGGAACAGGGACATATATAAGGCCATTGGAACATTGGTTATGACGAGAAGAATGACAGAAAGTTGCAACCTTGAAAAGTGTCTTCTCCCGTGCAGACTTTTACCCTTAAATTGTGACATTGCAGCTAAGCAGTAACCAGAGAACATCAACGCTAAAGGTAGCACTGGAAGAACAAACCTGTGGCATTCAATCTATTTATATATGTGTGTGTGTCTGAAGAAGATAGTAGTTGATTACAAGAACATTATACACTAACAGAAGAGGCAAATACCTGAACTCTTTGTGTCCAAGTATACTATAAACCCCCAATACCCAGGCAACTAGACCTGAAAGCCTCCATTCTCGAGACTTTATGACTCCAAGAACTGAAAATGGTAAGAATGTCCAAATCATAGATGGGAAACCTTGGGTGAAGTACCAGTGGAAGACGTGTGTTCCATAGTAGTCTCCTCCGGAAGAAAATAGGTTGAATTTCAAAAAGTTAAGCGGCACTATGACCCGAGAACCATACATCCACCAGTCAAGGAATGTTGTTACTGCAAGGATGATGGCCCTGCATAAAGATTAAACAACATAGAGATTTCAAATGGAAGTTTCATCAATAGTGACAGAAACAAAAATGAATTAAAAGAAGAAAGAGGCAAGTGTTTGCTAATAAAATAAAAGTAATTAATGACAATTTAGTTTTCTAAACCGCTACGTCTTTATCTTATGACCAAAACAAGAAACAAATACAGGGAAGACATTATAAAGTAATCTTCCAAGTAAGAATCCCTCAACAGCTGAACGCTGCAAGTTGACATGAGTTAAATGGTGGGTTCTTACCCCAGTGGAATAACCTCAAGGAACAGAAATCGACATTTGGATTTTATCTGAATAAAATCCAAAAGACCAACATAAAACCATATTATGGCACTTGTTGGCCGAATGGCGCAAGCTAAGGCTGCTATGAGTAGCGCCAATTTTCTTGACCGAGGACTTTGGTAACTGGCGGTCTGCTGCTTCGAAGCAACTGAATTTCCCTCGTAATACTTAATTGCACTAAACCAATAATAAAGTCCAGCCACAGTCAAAACTGTCTCCAAGCTGTTTGACAGAGTCCGTGTAATACAGAAAAACATGAACCAGTTCACCGTCTGCGAAAACAACTGTGGGTTATATCTGTTAAGGTCGACATCCAGCAGGTATATGCAATAGTTTATCCATGAAAGTATAATCGTGATAGACAGATGAGTTTAAGGATACTGTCCACTGGGCAACGTGCTCGTTGAAAATAAGTTTGGAAAGTTTATACAAGTATAGATCTCCAAACGATGCAAAGACTGATTGTAGAAGACGTGGAGCCATCGCCTACAAAATAAACAATTACGTGGATCAGGACGTGGTCCATGGTGTGGATACTGTTAAACCAATTAAGCTGCACATGGAGGAAGGAGGGGGGGCTGAGCGGAGCAGAGGTTTCCTAACGATGTTAATGTTAAGTCCGTGACCCAAAATAATAAGAAACAGAACAAACATTCTGAATGTTTCTGGCAACGTTGGCGTCAGAAAACAAACAGAATACACATTCTGAATAACCATGGTAAGTCCGCGACCGG